>NAOQ01000008.1:103285-117369 GCA_002751075.1 Ichthyophonus hoferi
CGCATCTCCTTCTTCTGCTTATCTAATTCGCGGCATGGAAACAATGAGAGTCACTGATTATCTTGACTTTGATACGATCATGACATAGGATCTGCATGGTTCTTGGAATGAATTTGTAAGTCACAATGCACCACTTTTTGATACTGGTTTAGACAATGAACTTGAACATTGGGAGATCTATACTGAAGATTTGTACAAAAGAATAGGTTATCCAAATACAAACTGGGCATATCACTACTTCCGAGGTGCGATCTCTGCTGGACGCATTAACATTGGTATACCATACTACAGTAGGGGATGGAAGGGGGTGGCTGGAGGTCAGAATGGTCTATGGGGCAATGCTGCATTGGCAAATCAAGGTACACGTGCTCCTGGAACTGGTATGTTTCCTAATAACAAGTGTGGAAATGGTGCTAGTGGCGTCAATAATTTATGGCATGATAAACGTTCCAATGGGCTTGAACTAGCTTCCGGATCAAACCCAATGTGGCATGCTAAGAATCTGGAGAATGGTATATATGGTTCATATCTTCCTGCTTATGGATTCCCTGCATATGGAATTCTCCCTGGTAACCATGTACATTATTATGATTCTATTGCCAAGGCACCTTGGTTGTAGAATGAGGAAGGGAAGGTGTTCTTGTCTACAGAAGATAGTGTGAGTGTTAATGCTAAGATATAATGCGTTGCTAGTAAGGGAATCGGTGGTCTGATGATATGGGAGTTTGCAGGCAATTATAATTGTTATCATCTAAACCCTGACAATACTCGTGGAGAAGTTGATCTCACTGAAAATTCTTGCCACCAAGGCACTGGTGCTGCACCATATGGTAATAACGTTACCCCAGAGGGATCCAGTATGCTCACTGCTGTACTTGATGTGGAAATATCTCTTGGATGCTTTAAGATAGGAGATAAAAATTATCCTCTAAACCCTATCCTTACCATTAAAAACAATGGTAATTTAGTGGTTCCAGGAGGTTTGGAAATCCATTTTACTTATGGTACAAGTGCACCAGATAATATGAGTAAGCAAAACGGATTTACATTTAATCTTTAGAGTGGTCATCCTAGTTTAGGGAATGTAGGAGGATTGAGGGGTGATTTCCATGAAGTGAGTTTCAGGCTGCCTAATTGGCAAACACTGCCACCTGGGCAGTCAATTAGTATTACTCTTAATTACTATCTCCCTATTGCTATTCCCAGTAATTGGAGGGTTAATATTGGTGGCACCTGGTATGGTCTTCTCCATGAATACCCTAATCTACCTATTGCCCTTTAAGTATAGTACTCAATCTACCTAGTGCTTTTAAATTAAGTATGTAATAGCATAGGAAATGGGGGTTTTCAATAATGTTCTCTGTAGTGTACTGTTTACACAGCATTGCGACAATTATTCAAACGAGAAATATTATTTTGATCAAAGCCTTAGAAAACTTCATGAATGGCTAATCCATGATTTTTCCATTTATTCAAGTTATATTAAATGATAAATAAAATTTTTGAATGTTGAAATTCATAGACATAAATATACAGGCATATGTATATGCATATAGATATAGATGCATGTTTACATGCTTTAATATAAATGCCGGTAGCATGAGCGTACCTGTAAATTGTAAACGTGCGGTGAGGCTCGCTTTTAATTGATCTTCTTCTCAGGATAATTAGTAAGTTATTTGTTGTTATTTATAATTATTGAAATAAGATTAAAACTTCTAATATTATTGATTAATGATCGCATAATACGTGAATAAGGTGCTAGTTAAAGTTTATGTAATATTTATTGACTCAATGAATTAATATGTTATACTTAAATAACGGTAGAATAAACAAATTCTGTATAATACTATGTAGTTTATTATTTGGATTTATGTGTTATTACTATGATTATTACCATATTTCGTTAGTCATATGCATTGGTGAGAATTAATCATATGAGAGCATACTTAAATGGTAATTGCTATCAAAATTTTAAAGCATTAAAATTGACGTAATTAAAACAATTAAAACTATAACCTAATAACCTACATGACCCTATATCTTACACACTAATAACGAAAACAATAGTATATAAATGTATTAAATTAAATGGACAAACATACATGAATGATATTATTTATATTAATAGCAAATATTGTATCTGCATTACAGTTTTCCTGTCCAAATGTTTTAATTTTTCTATACTCGTAGCAGCAGACCAATATAGTTTTGGCTCAGTTTCCATTTGTAAGTGTGCTTTCTTTTGTATTTCATGTGCACATATGTGTGCATATCAAATGTTTGTAAATTATTACATTTATAAATATATTTCTAATTAAAATATTATATATTTTTTAAAATTAAAGTATTATTGACGTCAACGTAAAAATATGAAGAATTGCAAATTGACTCGTGTGCAGAGACAGCTTTTATCAGGAGTTAACTGCAGTTTGCAGTGTCAACAATTAATCAGATGGGGGTATTCGGGGTTCTGCTAGTATTCCTCCCGGTTCTAGACGCGCCTACGACTAGCTACGAAAGAATGTTAACACAGTTAGCATTCTTTTGTACCAACGGCTTTCACTGGCTACGAGCTTAATCAAAAATACTCCGCGTGTCATTGATCGGAATTCGTTCCAGATTGGTTCAGGATCTCTTTCATTAGCACTACGCTATATTTTCCACATTTTTTAATTGTGTGCTAGTATAGTTACTAAGATAGCGTCCCCATTTGTTAGCTTACTGAATGTAAAAAATTGTATATATCAACAAATCTTTAACTTCACGACAATTATAAAATCTCACATTGTCCATCATTAGGACTGTATTCGGACTTACGTAATTGCTCTCGATCGCCTCATGTAAGCATGCTAGAAAGTGTCCCGCGTTAAATCGGCCATCACTCATCTTATTATGAATAAGGCCAGAGGGAAAAAGAAGACTACACATAAATATATTTTGACCTCTTAATAAATTAACCAATGCTATAGCATCTTCATTCGGAATCGCATACCCGTAATGTGAAGATGCATGTAGACTAAATCCACATTCATCTAGGAGCACCATTGTCTTGTCCCTCTTTTCATTCACCCTTGCAGCATATTCTGTAAATACTGGCAAATGTGATCCTAACAGAATCGCATTCGATTTTTATCAGAATCTGTGTCAGTTCTATTGGCTTTCTCACAGATGTCAGTATCTCCAATTTTATAACTGGTAGTGGTTAGCATTGCTTGACCAATGTTAGTAATAGTCACTTGATCAGATCTATCTTTAAGGCACAGTTAGAGAGATAAAGGTTTTATTGAAGATCCATATACCAACTCTCTAGGTAACTGGCTGTAGCATTGATGTCTCTGTTCTGATTCAGAAGGAATAGATGCTTTGATGCATTTAGATGAAACTGTGGAAATTGCACAATGAGAACGATCAGTAAGTGGTTATATATTACAATGTAAATAATAACTATCGTCGCTTGTTAATGTTAGTAAGCAGTTCTCTGGGTTAGACTACTGCCTTCAACAACACAGACATCAAAGAATGATACCGTGACCATCTCTATCTATTCCTTGATAACAGATTTTATATTAAATGCCTTTGGAGTCTCACAAGGTCATCAGCCAACAACTGGCTACCCAACTAACTGTGCTCTCCTTATTAGCCTGATGGGCCAAATCCTCAACTTCTGCTGATGTATTTTTATAATAAAAAATTGTGTCTTAGCCTGTCTGTACTCCGTGTAGGCAAAGGGACACGATAAGACACCCTTTAATTCGGTATCATCCCTCCTTTTAAACGAATATAGGTTACAGGGACGCTTCTGTTTCTACTTTGTTTTCCAACACAATATTATCATTGTTGTTATGTCGATCAATTTGAGATAGATTAAAAAGACTACTTAGCCAATAGTGTCCTCTGATTGGCAGGTTTAGATGGCACTAGTTATTGTTTTATTGTTTTAGAGTGCATATACAATAGAAATTGTTGTTAATACTAAATAACTATACCTGCATAATGAAATATATAAAATAAATAAATATTCCTTTCTGTATAATACGTTTTACCATATGAGTGGAGAGACCTTTAAATAGAGACTGTACTAGGTATTTTATAGAACTACGTACATAATAGTAATAGTAATTGCAAATAATGTTAAATTATCATAGTTATAAAAATATTCCTTTTTATAACACGCTGTATTGTGTCATTTTATATAAGCCCGGACATCCACGATTACTCGATACACAAAGATCAATGCCTATATGAACTAGCTACGACCACAAAAGACATTGCCTATTATAACTGTTAAAAGCTAAGCAGTCATTGCACTTCTACAGTTCATTATTTATTACTATTATATTTGCTTACTATTAGAAATAAAAGACGTTTCCTCCTAGTTTGATAGGAATTCTTTCTGAATGTTCAATATTTCTTATTTAGAGCTTGGTGTTATAAGGTCGAGAATTTAATCAACTCATAGAATAACTTACATTAATCGCCCGCAACCAATCACATACTATATAGGTATCGATCAGTTATTTTCAATAATAACTGTGTGTAGACTGAGATAAGGTTTTATGGTAACCCCAAGACAGTCAAATAATAAAAGGAAAAAAATGGCAATCTATAGCTAATAAATACTATTGTATTGAAAACAACCAACCAAATCCATTTATTACTATAGCCTGTAGAGCCGTATCTTAGCCCTAGTTCTACTATTAATACTACATAAAGGTTGTATCATGCCATTGACACCAATTATTATATTCCTGTTTTTAAAAGTAAAAGCTGATATATTTGTTTATGAAGTTATGTGCATTTTGTATTATTATTAGTATCTTCATGTGCACATGCATGTGAATTGCTACTCCCTCTATCATTGAAAGTAGCTTGATTTCCATTTAAATTGGGGCAGGTTCGCCTGTTGTGTCCCACTGAAAAGCAATTGCCACACATGTAATGGGTATTCTTTTTGCTGCTAGAAGTAGTGGTTACATCTTGGGGAGAAGAGAAATTTTCCATAGAACTAGACAACTGTCGGGAAAGAGGAATGCTGGAGGAATCAATTTGATAAGGTTCCGAACTGGGACCACAATTTTGCAGCATTTGCATATGTGATTGCATAGGGAAAGAGTTGCGTCGCTGTAGTCGCTGGCCAGTGTATGTCTTCATGTCCCCTATAAAGCTAGGATAGGGATGGCTTAATGGTGGAGGTGGGGTTTGAGGGGTTGGGCTCATCATGCAACCACAATCCGCATAGCAAGAGCCATGAGAGTTCACAACAAGAGAGGGAGGGCATGAACAACAGCCTGGTACAGTGCATACTGTCATAGGAAGGGGTGGAGATTGGTGTGGCATAGAGTAGGACGATAGTCTTGAGTTGGGTGGCATGTATGGGTGGAACTGTTCGCAGAGATAGTTCATAGAAGGGCAACCATGACTGTATCTGTTGTTAGGTATATGCAATCCACAATTATTAGAAGTGTTGTTGCACATGGGAGAGGAATAAGGATGATATTGTGAATACAAAGGGGGTATACTTGGTAACGGCAATACCTCTAATTTAATGTCATTAACGCCTGTTTTTGGTACACTAGAAAGGTTTGCTCTAAAGTCTTCATAGATAGGTGAAATATCTAAACATGAACCAATCATGCTCCCAGATGTACAGTCATCACTTTTAGTTGTGCAAGTACTACCCGTCCATACACTAACTTCCGATGAACTGTGAATCTCATCCTGTAGTTCCGATAGAAAAAATGAGTTGACAAATTTGTCGCTGACTTCTGAATCCTCAAGGATACTTGAAACAGTATCCGGATTGTCAAGATTCATTATCTCACACATAGTTTATAGTTGTGGGTATGTGGTAATAAACTGCTGATCACACTGTGTAAATAAATAAAAATAGATTGCAACCGTAACACAACCTCGAAAAATTCAATCACAGACTAGATGCATACAAGAAATTGTTTAGTTAGTAAACATAGCACTATATATATATAGTGTTGCAGTACTTATAGTGGTAGAGAGATAGGTAGATCTGAGTTATGCGACAATACTGAGGGATAAACTAGTGTTAGAACTATTCTATTATACCCCGGGGCTAATATTTTATTGGCATAGTCAGGATGGTATTTTTACACATGATATCTCACTATCCTAACATATTATTTAATGTTTATGAGTGGTTACAGAGAAATGTAGTTTGTGCCTAAATGAGTTTATGTATTATATATATAAAACTGTGAATATGTATATATATATATATACGATATGTTGTAATTATATTACCTTTTCTATTGTAGCTTATGTAAAGCCAGTGAATCCATTGGTCAACATCAGACGCTATCTGATCGTGGTTTAGCCATAATTACAATAGATACTAGCTAACATTTGTCACACATCTTTTTATATTACAGTATCAACTAGTAATATAATATACAACAATCATTGTATTAATTTATATTGAATTATTTATTATATTATCTTGAATTAATATATAAATGGATTTTATAGGTATACAATACATTATGTCTGATCTAATGGTATTCTGATCGTTTCACACATATCTTATAATGTAAACATAAGTATAGATCTATGTCTCCCAGTAATTGAGATTTATCCTTCGAATTCACATCTTATCAGGACAATTTGACCGTTATACTTACTATGATTAATTCTACAATAATTCTGATTAGGCAATGTTTACCTTAGTAAGTATAATATAATTAAGAGATAGCGTAAAAATAAAATATTAATGATATTTAACTTGAAGCAAAAACTAATGGTTAAAAGTAATAATACGTTTATGAATTTTAAAATAAGTACTTTACAGGTAACCTTTTTGTAACCTTTTTGTGGGATAATACTATTTCATAACATAATTTTGGCTTGCTTTAAAAAGATTATTTTGGTATAAGTATTAAACTATTTATTAAAGATTGGATATATTCACTGTTCAATACAACGTGATTAATTGCAAAGTGATCTCCAGTAATTAACGGTTTTTGATATTAAGCACAATTGTATAATCAATCTCATGAAAGTTATGAATATTTATGCTATATTCTATAAGCTACAAAATTATAATTCTACATATTAAAATGCTTATGAAAGTTGAGACATCATTTGCTGTGACATTTTTGTTTAAAACGAGCGCATGATAGAGAAATTCGTATGGATGCCATAGTAGTTATGTTAGTACATACTATCAATTTTTGACTGAAAACGCTTTAATACTTGTTTTTATTTTTTTAAAGGCAAGAGGTTTGAGGGAGGAGTTTTTGTGCAACATTTCCTGCATCAGAGCCGTATAAATATAGTTTATGTATTGAGAAGAAAAATCTCCTTGATATCCCAACTATTTTATTAAATTATTTATACTATCTAGTAGTCTGACCTTTGTAATATAAAAATACCATGAGATGTAGGATTATTTCGATATAGTCTATTTGCTATATTAGTATGCCATACGCTAACTATTTGTCAGACTAAATAATAATAATAATTATTAACATTAAATAATTATAGCTAAAGAGATACCCAAATTAAATAAATGCTTCTCTTTCAAACAACTTATTTAAGAGAGAATATGTATATATCTACTTTGTTATTGCTAGAGATGGTCTAAGCAGATGACTTTGATGAGAAATACTATTAATGCTCTTGATTGATAGATGTATTAATAATATGTGCATGCATACATATGCAATTGCATTTTAATACCCATTTGTCATCAATGTCAACATGGTATGACTACCTAGGATAAGAAATCTATTCATATTAAGCATTCAAGGACATCGGAGTAAGACAATTAAAAAGGTTAAAGTTCTTTTGGAAACACAACTTGTACATAGTAGAGTACACTATTTATTTATTTTACTAATAAATATAAGAGAAAGGGGGATATTGCATCATTCAACACAGTGATAAGATTTAAATTCTTTGTCATATCTGGGTCGTGTTTCCCAGGCACTTGAACTTTGTAGTATATGTGTATATTACGTCTTGTAAATTGATTTACTTTTTATAGCCTATATAATGACAACAATGGTATTTTCATAACAATTCTTTATAATTTATTTGGAAAATCAGATATTCAGGTTTTAATTACACTTTGGCAACTATAATATATATACATTATAATTTAAAATATGAATATAAGTACATCATAGAAAGATATGAAATATGTATAGGTAGTAAAACTATAAATGAGAGTTACCTTATTAGAATAAATCTATAATACCATTTAGCTCTTACCCAATAGTATGCATGGGACTTGACGCTGTGTCAAACTAATATAATACCTGTAACCCAACAATTTTACTATCATCCATCCTCCATATATTACACATTTGTAAGCTTGATTTAAATTCGCATTACTTTGTCTTACTTATTACAATCCTGTTTTAATAAAAATATCTACAAGTGGTTATATATATTATCCATATTTTATTCTTCTTTAATATAATATATCTTCCCTTTAAATAAATATTTTAATAACTCCCTTAGGTAACGTTTATATCATCAATTACGTATGAAAGATGACTTGATCTTATTTAAAATTGTTAGAAAAAGAAATATTTGGCTATTTTAGATATTCCATTATACAGCTATAATCATTTAATAATATTAACAATAACACAGTCTTAAAACCGTTAAAAATGGTCACAGCAGTTTCTATTTGGATTGAGAAAATTTTGTGTATTACCCTCAAGAACATAGTAGTCTACAAAGAATGGCATAATAACAATCTCTATCCCATGGCAATAGATCCTTTACTGGATCACTTGCAAAATCTCATTGAGCCTCTAGCCAATAATCGGCTGCCCAACTAACATATAGGACATTCACTGTCACAGGGACTATATATATATATCAGAACAATAATTTACTGTACTGAAATCTTTAATAATAACTTTTTTGTCCATTTTATGGGAGGCAGTTTATCTAATCACTCCCTACGTCCACCCTCCATACATCCATACACCACGTGTTTATATTAACCCAATATGGTGTATTTCCTTATAAAGGCAAGCCCTTCTTATTTAAGTAAAGATATTTAGCCCCTGATGATACTTTTCTGATGTAATAAAAATACATATAATCCCTTAGTTATGTAACATAAATATCTATGAAAGCGGTATGTTCATTTTATGGCGACCACGGATTATCTAAAAGGCTTCCATACCGAAAAAAAAAAAAAAAAAAACACAATCTATTAAATTATTTGCATTCAACAAAATCACAGTTATCTAACTCTTTTACAGCGAGTTTTATCATATATTTATTCTTTATTCTTTAATTATTTTACACATACATTGGTATTTAAACGCTGCTTCTAAGGAATTCGCCATTAAAATGAATTTAACCATATTTTATTTCGACCAATAATAATGTTTATAATCTTTGATTCGCCCATTATAATACATTCCAATCTTTTAAACCAATTTAAATTCTTATTTTTATGCTCTATTATGTGAAAGCATTAACCCTATTGATTCATAAATAACTTGACATGCGTGTTATTATTATTAAATTGCTTGATGTAACCGTTAATAATGTAATTAATTAATGTTAAAACGGTAAAAATATAGAGTAAATATATCATACTTTTATTTTAAGGTGTTACTCTGACAATGACGCTTGACAGGTGACGGACTATAGTATAAGCAAACCTGGAAGTCCCATCTCAACCACACTGTGGTTAATTTACACCATTATAAACAAAAGCACTTCAGTAAGACTGAATTTGAATTAAATTGTATGTATGTTTAAAATAATATGGTATACAGGAACAAATATCATCTGAGTCATTACTACGTAGGTTTGATATGTAATTTTTCTATTGTCAGAAATGTTAGCTAAAACATACTTGATATTGATTAATAAAAAATAATAAATAAATAGAATAAATGCTATATTATAATATAAATCGGGAAGTTTTGTAACGTATTATACGTGCTCCAACATCATATATTACGACATTATCTTTTCAGCTAAGTCTGGTTGGAATATTAAGCAAGTATACATTATAAAATTAAAAATGCGTTGTTAATTATTATATACATTTGCCTAAACTTCGTAGTAAACATATTGTACTATATATAATGTATATTTTAGCATTTATATAGCAATTTGGAGTAGTTTTATTAATTTGTGTACTGTCTTGGAGTCTCCAATTAGTTTTTGATGTCTAGATATGGTTTTCTTCTGGGTGCTGGAGAGTATCTCAAGCCAGTTTATTAAGAACTAACCAGTTCTTGGCATAGTTCTTTCGCTGCCTTAGGGCAGGCTGTGGAGCCACCCTCTTATGGATATTATTGCAACAGCATTTGTTCATGATTAATATCACTGCAAAGACAATATACCAGACCATTAATGCATCCTATTAAGGTACATGGTAGCTGTAATAGTTATTGTTTTGAATGTATTCAATGGCTTCAAAACGGCAAAATTTGCCAAACAGATATTGCATAAAATTTTGTGGTATATACTGGGAATTCCAAATAATTGTAAATTAACGAAATGATAAATTATAATACTAGATTATGCATTTACATTTAAATTCGTACAAAGCAAAGAAGCAAAGACCTGTTTGCATCAATTTCTATAATCTCGGACGGGAAATACGAATTTACTAATCGACATTTAAAATAAAATAGTTTGGTTGTTATTACTCTTGTTAATAGTCACAAAGACATGTCAAGACCCATTTTAGTCTACAGGGTACTAATTGTTGTATTTTTTTAGATAGATCAATTATAACATACAACATAGGAAATATAACTATAATAATAATAAATTAATTAGTAGCAAGCTATTAGTACTCAAAATAAAATAATTGATTGTTACGAGATTATGCCATGACCCATATTACTCTACCAGGTACTCCATTCAAAGGTTTTGTTAAAACAGAAATATTTAATTAATTTAAGTATTTCTTTATATAGCTATAAACATTTCATATTATTAGAAATTATTATTATGCATGCAGTCAGGAGAAATAGCTAATGAAATCTGTTGGTGTTAAACGGCAATCCAAGGTTGTCTATCAAGATTGACCCACTCAATGTTAGAGGTCCTGTGATTATATAGTAGGCCATTTTAGATCATATGCTATGTAGTCCAGATTGCACATTGCTTAAGCATTCTGATTAAGGCAAGTCCTGCTGAGTTATTTAATAATAAAAACGTGTCTTAGCATATCTGTACCCCGTGTATACAAAGGGCCACGTTAAAGCTCCATTTAATTCAGTATTATCTATTCTTCTAAACAAATATAGGTTACGTGAACGCTCTTTTCTCTATTTAGTATTCTCACCATGTTAGCAGAGTAAGTGTAAGTAGTTCATCATGGTTACAAAACCTGGTAAATCTCTTAAGTCAATGATTCGCAAATACTGAAAACACTTCACCCCAAGCCTACATTCATCTACTGACCTCTACGTGTGAAAACTTGATTTTATTACACCTAAACACAGTATTCAAATCCGCCTTTGAACTATCAATATTTCCAGCATTAAAGTGACACCCAGTTAACGTGAAAAACAACTGGGCAACACCCATATATTAATTACCTCAACCCTTAGCCGGCAGATGCCAGCCAGATGCAAGAGCCTACAACAGAGCCAGAACCAATATCAAAGCAAAACCCAGTTCACATAAATAAATAAAAACAAGAAATACCCATATATCACCTGAACTCATCTGTCAAATGCCAGATGCAAGAGCCTACAAGAGAGCTAGAACCAGAGCCAGAACCAGAGCCCGAACCAGAGCCAGAACCAGAACCTACAGCAGAGCCAGAGCCAAGGCTAGCTTCTGAATCAGAGCGAGCAGGAACTTTTAACATGCAGTTTGGTAAACTGTCTTCCGCTTTTTTTACATCAGGTGCCATGTCACAGTCGCTTTTGAATGCCCTCAAGAATTTTCTACTTTATTTAGTGAACGACACGCCTACTGCTAAGTAGTCACTATGTTAAGGTTCTTTTCATACTTCTTTTTATGTTTTCTATGCTTTTGGTAAAATAATCTGCATAGGCCAAGGAGGAGTGTTAAAACATGAATATTTAAATAAATTGGGTATTTCTTTGTGTAACTATGAACATTTAATATTATTAGCAATTATTATTACATACGTAGCCTGGGAAAATAGTTAGTACAATATGTGGCGTTAAACGGCAAGCCAAGATGATCTATTAAAATTAAACCGGCCAATGATAGAAGTCCTGCGATAGAAGAGGCCACTTCAGGTCATATGCTGTCGAGTCCAGATAGCACATTGTTTAGGCATCCTGACTAAGGCAAGTGCTGAATTATTTAATATTAAAAATAGGTCTTAGCATATCTATCAAAATATGTGTCAGTTCTATTAACTTGTATGCAAGTGTCAGGATCTCCAATTGTATAACTGGTAGTGGTTATTATTGTGTCTTTAAGGCTCAGTTGTTGTGCTAGAGGTTCTATTGAAGCCCATATACCAACCCTCTAGGTAACTGACTGTGGGGATTATATTTCTGTTTTAAATTTAGAAGGGATAGATGCTTTGATGCGCTTGAGTGCAAATGTTTATGTTTTCTCATTTTATTTTGATAATCCAATACTAATATCTTCTTCCTAGAATGACTCTTTAGCTCTTTAGCTAGATACCTCATTGGTGTAACTGCTCACATATTATATTGACAAACCAATTTATTAGGTTAAAAAAACTATTGTGTAATTAAATTATTATGCACCTAAATTATAATGCAATTAACTAGTCTTGAGTCACAATTATTGATCTTATTATCTGGGCTTTGATTAGGCCTACTTAGTCATTTGTGGTTAGTGATCTTGTAACAATATCTATACCTTACCCCATGTATGCAAAGGGACACGTTAAAACGCCCCCTAATTTAGTATTATTTCTCTTTCTAAACGAATATAGGTCACAGGAACGCTCCTGTCTCTACTTATTATTTTCAAGAAGTGTCATAAAATCAAACCCGTCCTTTTTACCCTCAGTTAAAGAAGAAATCATTAACATAAACATACAATCATTGTAGGACCAGAGCTCTTAAAAGTGAAAAAAGACATTTGAATAAGTTTTAAATAAATCAAGAGAATTCAGGAAAGAGAAAAAGGTAACATATCAAAATAAAGGTGAGTCACGCAAACCATACAGAAACTTTGACAGCTTCCAGACAGGGTGCAGGAACTTGGAGTTAATGAAATTCTTTACTTGATGGCAATACATGGGTATCTGAAGATACCATTTAAGCAAGTCTGTGTAGCATCAGCCTGAATAACATGGAGAATCACTTTAGCAGTCAAGAACAGTACAATACAAATGCCCATTAGTGTAACCATAGGATTAAAATCACCTGTTAGTGATTGGGATGCTGGGCATTTCCACAAACAACCAACCCTGCTTTGAATTTTCTGAAGATGGTGTCAGATGCTACTGTATGCATTAAAAACACATAGGCTGGAGTGACTTGACCCCAGAAGGACACTCCACTAACTCAAAAATGGACCAGTCCATAAGATCCTTGAGCTCCAACTTGCATACCTGCTCCTAAGAGCTCCAGTCTAATGAATACAGGCCCTTCCCAACATTATGGGGCATCTGATTGCAATATTGCAATATACATGTGCTGCTGCATAAAAACATTGCTGTACAAAACAGGCCCCCGACTCTAGTGTAGAAGTCACTGTGAGACTGTTTTTTCATTTAAACCATTTTTTCAGAAAAATTTACTAAAAGCATTGCCTCCAAACCAATTGCAAATGTAAATTCCTTAGCTGAATCTTCAATAAAAACTCCATTAGCAGTAATTTCACCAATTAAAAGGCATTCCTGACTGAGTGAAGCATCCATTGGCTCTAAAATTGGTTTAAAATATTAATATCCATAATTTTAGACATCATTGGAATAGGAGGGGAGTTAAAATAATATCGGTCTTATCACCAAAGATTGGGATTGGACCAGTAGTACATACCACTTTTTCTGCCATGCTAAATCAGGGCTTAGGTTTCATATGAGGACCACTCATCCCATTGTGTCAAAGTGTCTTAGCCCTCATAAGTATCAGGCTAGATACCTTTGTAAGTTAAGC
>NAOQ01000008.1:125301-138012 GCA_002751075.1 Ichthyophonus hoferi
CTTTTTTTTTTTTTTTTTTTTTTTTTTTTTTTTTTTTTTTTTTTCCTGAAATTCATATGGTCAATTTTGAAAGCATTTTTTTATTAACATTTTTGGTTTTTTTTTAAAAAAACAAAATAATAAAGTAAAAGACATTACAGACTCTTATATAAAAATGCTATGACATAATTTATATGGGTGGGTTGGTACAGTGTTTAACTAATTCCGTCACACTTAGATCAATCATATATATAAGATTTGGCTCCTGACTGAATACACATTTACCCATATACCCATTTACCACTTAATAAATGTGAATCGTGGAAAATATCGATAAATTAAATAAATTAGCGTAATTAACTTAATCTAAAAATAATGATATTAAAAATACTTATATATAATACATGTTTGCTTTGAATAATAAGCTTGTATCTATAAATTAAATAGAAGTGCTCGGGTACTTTTCTTATCTGGAAATTGCTCATTTGCTAATTACTATATGATCTACCAATCGTTAGCACATGCAATCAAAGAGGACCCCGTCGACTTTCAGTCTATCAAAGCTAATTAGAATTTCTTACATATGAAATGTTAACGCTTAAATAATTATAATAATGCATTATGTGCTGATATGTGAAATTACGTTTAACCCCCTAATTAAATATGCATAGTCTTAGGAGATCTTTCATACCACATAAAAGGTAAAAGTAATTAGATAGTAGAAATATACTTATATCTGTCAATTGGAGTCACTGTAATATTATGTCTTGCTAGATAGAGTAGTATACTGTTATCAGGGAACAATACACAAATAAAGAACAAAGATCACGTTTATTACTCATTTTATAAACAATGGAGAACATAGCTGAACAATTTCTACAAATTCAATCTGTCGCTAGACTGAGTGAACTTGACCTACTTCAGGAGGAAATGGAGACCTGCGAAATGTCATATATTCTCCCGGACTCATGCAATGACAACTACATTCCCATTATGTCCAGTACGAAGAATAACAGAGTGCATACAATAGATGATAGGGGCAAAGCAAACAGTATTTACGAGTACCCAACTGCATTGAATTCGCCAACAAAATTATATTGCTATCAGGATGTTGAATCTTATTGTGACTACGATGATATAGTGTGCCAAACAGTGTCACAACCCGTGTTTTGTAAAATTGCTCAATTTAACCAAGCTTCCAACGACTCCGCCAACCAATTAGACAGATCATGCCTAAGGATACACAGCAATATGAGCATGAAAAGAAAAAATAGACAGCCTAAACGGTGCAACAGCAACAAAACAACAGCAAAGCAGTCTCAGTCCATTGATACAAACGACACTTTAATCACAGACGCAAGTGATTGTACGAATCAAATACTCGAAATTATTCCTGGATTTTCTTTGCTTGTAGCGCCTAATGCATGTTCCCTTCAAAGTATAAATGACATATTTAATGCATGCCAGCCAATTCGAGCCGTAACCACCCAAATTCCCATATAATAGAAACGAAATAGATGGTGACTCATGCTAAACAGTAGAATTTGAAATCAATTCCGTTCATTGAAATGTCATGAGATTTTTATTGTTTTTGAAGGTGCCTATATACTTGAATATGAATACGAATTATTATATATGCGTACGTAATACATATTTATTCTTCAGCGACCTACTATAGTAGATTGGTCAATTCTTGAGCCGGTTTTACAACTAATTTAAAACACCTTTTGGCATAGAAAATAATTATAAAAGTATTAGTAATATTATGCTGTGAAAACAGGCCAAAGTGGTATTGCAGTCCGGGTAAAAATAAGAAATAAAAACAAATTTTATTATAATTTTATGTTTTAGTTAGAACATTAACGTTACAGGACGCTTCATATGGCACTAGTATTATTGTAGCTGGTAAAATAAAGTCATACCATATAGACCCATATGTATGTATGTATGAATATTTACTGAATATGTGGTTGTCAATTTTGTGGTAATAACATTAGATGGAATTTTAGTTACAAATAAGTTATTGCACACTCTTCCGATGGTTTAACAGTGTATGTTTTTGTTTGGAGCTAGGATTTAGCTCTCATTTTTCCTGTTGGATGGCCACTGAAATAGAAAATTTAAATACCAGAAACAACCTTATAACGATATATCAATATAAATCAAATAGTGTGATGGTGGTGAAATGGAGTTAACGCTCATCGGTTGATCTCTCGAAGTAGAGTCTACATCATCTTGGCTGCCTGTTGATCTGGTGGCCTCAATCATAAGTCGTTTCTCGTTGCGGTTTAGGAGAGTCTCAGCGCCACTATTTACTGGCATCTTTACAATTTATCTTTGCAAATTATTGTACCACTACGGTTTTATTATTGCTACTTATAAACTTGGATTAAGTTCACGCCTAGAATCCCGCCTGCCCGCAAGAGCGTTATCTCCGAAGGAATACACGTGATACTGCGCGACAAGCTGGTAAACAAGCGGATCATGTAATCATAGGTCCAATATTAATTGTTTTAATGACGTTCTGAGTCAAATGAAATGATTCGTCAGTATAGATTAACGGAAAGTGAGCAATTGGACTAATAATGTGAACTAGCTAAAAAACCGTCCAAAGAAGGTAACATACGTTAGACCATTTGAATAATTAACATCAAGTTTTAATCAACCAATTCTAGTAGGCCTTACTATTCTTATGTGAATTGTATTAGCCAATGAGAATTTATATAACCGCTTCTATTTAGAACAGCTACATTGACATCTGCAATCAACAAAAATTGTGAAATGGTTAAAAGGAATGAAAACAACCAATAAAGACATGTATAATGACGCCTAAAACACTATATAAAAAGCGGTTTCTTATAACGCTTTATCAACATATTATATATATTGTTAAAGCAGGGGCATTTAGTCAATTTATGTATTTCTTTATATAGCTATAATCACTTACTATTATTAGCAATTATTACATAAATAGTCTGGAGAAATAGTTGGTACAGTCCATTGGTATTAACTGTCACCAATCTAAGATGATCGATCAAAATTAAACCAGTTGATAGTAGAGGTCTCGCGACTATGTAAGACATTTCAAATCATGTGTTTTGGTGTCCAGATAACACAATACTTAGGCATCCTACCCAAGACAGATCCTGCTGACTTGTTTAATAATAAAGGTATACCTTAGTATGTCTGTACTCCATATATGCAAAGAGGCACGTTAAAACGCCTCTTAATAGGTACTCTCTCTTCTTCTAAATGAATATAGTTCACAGGAATGTCCTTGTCTCTATATATTATTTCTAACAAATACATTCTCACTGATGATTATAAGATACTTGACCTATAGTTTGTAACCATTGTATATTATTATAATGGCTAATTATCTGTTGACATTCGATTATAAGCGTCAGTGTTCCGATATTTCACCTATCGAAAATACTGAGAACAGTTTAGGTACTTTCAATAGTAATCATAAACCATTACGTACACCTAGCCTTGGCACCTCTCACTAATTGTTCACACTATGCTATTACCGCACACGCACCTAAACGTATCAAGGAAAGAGTCTCTCTTCAATTTTTAGAAGAATACTGTCGAAAGCTGAGTGTATAACCATCATAAACTCCTTTTCTTGCATCGAACTCATCTCATTTTTTTACTGAAAGCGGACTAAGCTAAGCTTTGTCTTTATCGCCAGCTCAACAAGAGATACGTTTAATCAAACGCTAATTGGAGCCCTTGAAGTCTGAAGACAAGTCACCAGAACTACTGCAGATCGGTATAATCTTCAATTGCACAAATAGACTTATGTTCTGTAAAATCGACCCTATCTGTATTGCAGAACAAATTCGTTAAATGTTCTTTTTTTTTATTGGAAAGGAGACTTCTGATTAATAATTATATATAATTTCATATAAATTTATCTTTAGCTTAAATTGAACCTTTTATTGATAATCGGATATAGACTCCAGTACCATAAAAGGTTATATCGAGTATGTGATCTATTTGTCAGACATATTTGCCAATTAAGTTACCAAAGCAGAAACATGATATCTAAAAGCGAGTGTACAGCTAGTAATTTATTCTGCATTTCTTCTAATGCTATAATGATATTTCTGACTCAGTAATGTATGCAGGGATGAAAATAAATAACCTAGAATAAGTTGATAACTTAATAGTATAATTGAGAATGAGCAAACACCTTTAACTGGCTCACGCGTTACAGCAGTGACATCGTGTAGAGTGGACCAGTCACACTTGACAATTATGATGTGTTGATATGTTGACGTTTGAAATATAACATAAACATAGTATGATTGTGGGCAATAATAATCAATCTATGACTAGTAGATGAGTAGAATAACGTCAAGCTCCAACAGCTTTATACTATGTAAAAAACATTGCTTTGCAAAAGTTTCAATATTAATTTTTGTAACAATCTGCAGTAGTTCTGATGGCTTGTCCACAGACTTCAGGGGCTCCAATTAGCTGTTGTTTAGAAGTATATCTTGCTAGCCTAGCAATAGAAATAGTGCTTAGCTCTAATCCGCCTTCAATAAAAAGATGGGATGACTTCAATGTAAGGGAAGGAGTGTGTGTTGATTCTATCCTTAGCTCTTTAAAGTATTCCTCTACATATTGAGATGAGACTAATAACACAGTGTGAACGATCAGTAAGAAATGCTAAGGCTGAGTGCATGCAATAGTTATTATTACCATCAAAAGTAACTAAACAATTTTTAATGTTCTCGATGAGAGAAAGATTTGAACGCTGATGATTATAACCAAGTGCCTATAGAGAACTGGACATTACAATAAAATATGACAGTTATAGAATACAGGCCAAATATCTTCTAATCGTCAGTAAGATTGTATATACATATAAGATAATGTTAACAAGTTATAAAAAACGCAAAGATTTTATATAATGGATTGTATGTCATTATACATATCTTCATTGGTTGTTTTTAGTTTATTTGATCCTTTTCACGACCTTTGTTTATTGTGGATGCCACCTACTCTTAATATATGTTGGGACACGTGTATTGTGTTAAAATGATTTTTGATCTGTTTTTTTATATATAAAATAACATACCTTCTATTGAATGACACGAGAAAATACTTTTCCTTCAACATAAATTTGTAGAAATCTTTTAGAGGAATTTGACATATGTTCCAACGATAGCATAGACAGTGATAGTGATAGCTACTGCAAATCTGTGAGTTCAACAGAGTCTAACATGTTTTTAATTAGTAGACAAAATTAGAAGTTTTGTCTCAACCACACAATGATTGCTGTATACTATTCCAAATACCTGTGATACAGTGAGACTAAATTCCAATCAAACTGTATACCCATTATAATATGGTATACAGGAGTTAATCTCTATTATTGTCCATGTTAGCTAAATAATACTTGATAGCAGATAATAAGTAAATACGGAGCCCTTAGCATACTACTACACATGTTCTAACAACTATTGCATATATGTAATCCTAACCCATGTCTAATATTTTTCCCTTATAAAGACTTTATCATGACATCAAGATCCACCTAAGAGGGCACAGATCACATCACACTTTGATTGGTCAAAGCGTCACTGTAGGATGGGCTTAGAGCTAATCAAATTTAGAGGATTCTCTTTAAATAAACTATGATTTGTATCTTTTCTTGATCTATATTCCTTAGGAAGAAAACTATAATAGGTGGACTTCAGAAATGATTACCAATTTTCTACCAATGACAACTGATACTAATATATAATATAGTTGCAACTTGACATTCTTCTGCCCATTAATTTATTTATACAATATGCGTACATATATATATAAATAGCAGCGCAATGATCTATAACAAATCACACGCTCCTAAAACCATTGCATATATATTTTTTGGACGATGCCCAAGGTTAATATAATATACTTCAATGCACTATAAAAACATGTTTATAGAATAATGTAACGATTTAAAGCTAGCTAATCACACACGCTCACAGAACGATAGTACATGTATATCTAGTTAAAGACGCTGCACAAAGTTGATCGGAAATATGCCAGTCTGCCCATTGTATCTTCCTTTCATCCAATTAGAATCAAGTGTGGCAATGACCTCTACCCTATCACCTTTGCGTAGATCAAGTTCATTTGCATCCTGTGCTACAAAGTCATACAATACCTCTACCCATTCAGATTGGGGGTTGGCACTAGTACTCAAAGCACGAGGGGCACTGTAGAAGAGGGAGGGAGAAGGAAGAAAGGAGGAGGGAAAATGGGTTAGAGAGGAGTGGATGGAAGAGAGAGGTAACATATACAACAACAACAAAAAATAAGAAAGGAAAGAGAGAATTTTAACACACACACACACATATATATATATACTATAGTATATACAACTACCTATATCTCTACACTACTTACCTATAGAGAGCAGGTACACAATATAACACTATGTCATACAGTACATTGCAGCACAATATAGTATAATACACATCAATCTATCTATATATAAGCTTATATTCATACATGTTACCTACCTACGGGTAGCAGGTACAGAGTATGGCATCATATAATGCAATATAGTATAATATATCTATATATATATATATATATATAAATCTATACTCATACACACTACCTACCCACGAGCAGCAGGCACAGGACCCCTAGGTGGTGTATTACCACCAGTAGCTGTTCTTCCATAGTTCGCTGACCCTGAACGGTTAGCAAATCTAGCGTTCATAGGAGGGGCAGCGTGAACTACGTCACCAATGATTGAGGGAGCTCTGTGGTATCTTTCCATCCGTTGGGGCTGTTTGGATTCCTCAACGCGAGCTTGAATTTCAGGTACGAGAGGGATGAGTACATCTAGAGCTTGTTTGTAGAAACTCATTTGGGCTTGGACCAAGGAGAGTAGTTGACGGGTGTATTCCGGTTCGTTTTCTAGGATCTGTAGAAGAAGGAAGAGGTGAGGGGAAGCGGGAGATGGGAAAGGATGGGATAGGATATAGTATATTCTATTATCATGGATATTATATTCCTTGCCATAGTCCCAAGGCCATAAAGAAAGAGGTAAGAACAGAAGAGAATACTAAGGAGAGAGGAGAGAGAGAAGTAGAGAGAGATTGTAGAAGGAGGTGCATACAACAGGATAGAATTATCCATAAATATATTACTACCTTTATATAATAATATGTATAAATGTGATTGTGTGTATGTGTGTGTGTGTGTGTTGTAGTAAGTAATATTAAATTATATTCTATAAATATAGTATATAATATATAGTATGCTACATTGCATTCCATTTTATCACAATCCATTCATACCTCCAACATTCCATTGTAGGCTAGTTCTTTTATATCCTCATATCTTGTCTCTGATATGCGGAATTCCTCTTCAATCTGCATACCAACGGTTTAAGTTTAGTGGGTGCTAATTAATTGTATTAAAATATTACGAGGATTGGCAAAGTAAAATCTGTAACAAATATAACAGCGTTCTTTTTTTGGTTAGTTATTGTGGCTTAATGTAGAAAAGATAATAATAACACAAAGATAAAGAAAAATAAAATCCAAAAAGATAAATATAATATAAGATAATAACATGAAGATCAAGTACATGTAGCTCTTTATTCCTCTCTCTTTCTTTTTCTCTCTCTACATATACTATATTAATATTAATATAAATTACACCGAACACATATTATCATGTTTTACTTGTACACATACTATCCCTCTCCCTCTCTCAACCTACCTTGGGATCGTTCATCCTCTTCTCCCATGTCCTCCTCTTCGCATCATAATCCAACCTCCTAGAGTCTAACTTTTTCCTTTGCGCTAGCAAATCCTTAATCTCCTTCTCTCTCACATCATTCATAGGTTTAACCATACTCATCATAACCTCTGTATCAAAATGCATATGACACTCACCAATATCCCTCTCGCCTTGTGCTACCATCCCTAACACTTCCGATAACGTGGACTCGGGTAAACTATTGGCACTTTTTGTAAGGACATCCGCCAACATTTCCTCAGGCTGTGGAAACGGTCTCCCACTACTTAATTTCGAACGACTACTAGGATTAGGTTGTAGATATTCTTCAGTGCTTTTAACAACATTCTTTAAAAGTTCATCGGTGGCATCGAAATGATTTTCAAGTGCAACGAAGTCTTCTTCTAATTTGGTGGCGTCAAAGCGGTTTAGTTTTTCGCCCGTCCATTGTCCGACCTTGTCGGTTAGTTTCATAGCCTTCTTCATGTTTGATGATTTTTAATTTACACTCTGCAAATGTATAGTTATATAGTTATATGAATATTATACAGGGTTATAGATATGAGATAGATACACTAATGTAAAAAAGAATCAAATGAATGCCTATGTCTATACAACTTAAAGGAACAAGGAATTAAATTTGAAAGTTTAAAATAAATTTTAATTCCATTTTAAACCAAAACACAATTATATTAAGCCAATTAGCGTGCAGAAAGTTATATAAGATATCATCAATAATGGAAAGGTTAAGTTTAGTTCGCCGGATTAGATTAATATTTATGGCGATCAATCTTATTGTCGTAGTAGTGGGTGTATGGCCAATTAGAATGTACGATAAGTTTATCTGATCATATAAAACGTTGTCAGATATAAGTTTCAAAAAGGTCTCCAATCAACCCTAGCCAAGAATATTATTATCCGAGCATCGATTGATTCTAAATATGCTTATTACATCAGAGATAGGTTAAATATCAGGCAAACTAGCTCATTATCGATTTTCGGAAAATATTTAAATCGGATTTAAAACAGACAAAGTATTATAGGAAAAAATTGTGTATGAACATAGCTATGAATACTTGCTATGATTCACTGATTTGATTTTGGATTAATTACTCTATACTATACTAATTACAAATAGATCAAACTAGTTACGCAAATTGTTTTAAATAAATTAAAATAATAGACTTATTGGATCATATATACAATTAATTTAACTGCCTATATTGAAAATTATTAACTTGATCGAATTAATGAGCCCCGACAAGCTTGATACCGATACCATAAAATCAAATTCCTAATAATCGAGTAACATACAAATGTTGCTAAAGCCTGCGATATGGACATGCTGTTTTCAATGCCTGTAGTATAGGAATGCAGATTTATTAACTTAGAGCAATACTATAAATATTATATTGGTTAGCACAGGTATTTGGCTCCTACTTTTCCTGCTAGGCGGCCACCATTTTTTAAATGTAATAAATGTGAAATGAATGAAAACAAATAACCTTACACCATTACATATTATATTGCAGCAATAGATAGGCAGAAAAATGCCGAGTTGCAACAATAGAATTCGGAACCATCGTATATATAATTTTACTACCTTCTAAAGGCTCACTCTTATTCTAGCAAACCCAAAGACTATATTGGTTGTTGCAGCAGTAGTTTAGATTCAGCCGTATTAAGTTCTTATTGTAAGTTGGAGTTATAATCTATAAATCAATTATGTTAATCTCAACCTGTAGCATTTAGAATATTTCTCGCCGGTTATACAAGTACTTTCCACGTTAATTATAAGATAAAGTAACTTTTACTTATTGTTTTGGACGATAAATAATTATGGAAGCGACTATAATTATTCGTAAGTATATCATGCTTAAAAGCATATGATTTGATCTAAACGTATCCTACAAGATGCCTGGTTTATGTCCTATGGATGGCGTCATAGGTATTTAAAATACAGGCATACTTACGTCTTTATTAATAACACAAAAAATATAAATATATAAATATTTGCTTTATTTTATTTTTATTATTATTATTATTATTATTATTATTATTAAATATTAGATGTTCTATATTAATTGACCAAAGAAAATAAAGCGACTTCTATTAATTTGTCGACTTTACACACTGTCTCCTTGGTTTGTAATTAGTTTTAGCCATTAAAACGGCATTTTAATTATATATATGCAAATTAATTGTGCTTTTAATTCTATTCAATTATAGTTTAGCGAATAAAGTACATTTATTAAATCATGACACGTATAAATGACAAATCGATCTATTTATATAGTATAAAATAAAGCAATATAATATATTGTATTATGCCATACAGCATTTATATTATAAACTATATATAATTATTACTAATAATAATATGGAGAGTATAGCACACATTTGGGTGCTGGTTCAAAGCAACCCCAGGGTATATGGACAACTGAAGGCTTTCGCTTGTACTTGGCTTGCCATTGTGGTGGCATTGTATTACCTATTACCTAAACTTGATGAGGCTGATAAGAGAGATGCGATCGCTAAGAGGAGAAAGGAAGCGCTAAAGGCGAAGGAAGAGGCGAAGAAGGCACTGACGGAGAGAAGGAAGGAGGAAGAGGAGGAGGAGAAGAAAGAGATGGAGGAGAAGGAAGAGAAGGAGGAGAAGGAGGTGGAGGAGGCAAAGAAGGAGAAGTGAAAGACAACTGATGTTTTTCATTATAGTTGAGTAGTGTTGTTGCGGTGCTAACGCTGAATCGTTCAAGAAACTACAAAGTATAGAATACAAAATATTAAAGGAATTCTCTTGTAAATTATTTATTACTTGACTGTTTATATTTTGCAAGTATTATTATATTTTGCTTATATATACTAAGAAAGAAGGTTTGAATTGTTCTTTACCTTATATATTACCCCCAAGTCTATGCATATAGGTGTTTAAGTAAGTATAAGGATATAATTTATATTTATATATCTATCTTACATACATTGTGTATTATACTAATGTTATTATAACTTGTGTTATAGTTAGCTCTTATCGCAATATAAGTTTCAAATTTATTATTAAAATAGAGCCAACCAGAAAAGGCTATTAAAATCACACCGTTGTTTCAATACTAAACCAATAAAAATTATAATTTTAACATATTGTCAAGCCAAAAGAAGCATTAAAATTTATACTGCACTTCGAGAAAATTTAAATTTAAATATAGTTAAAATTTTGGTTTTTTATTGTAGCTATATTTATTGGTAAATAAGTAGAGATAATTTTAGTATCATATAAAACATCCCATATTATATTACACTGTAATATAATATAATCTCTCCATATATATTCTCCTATCCTAATTGTTTTAATTAAATGGTATCTGAGTTATACTCATTTTAAAGAGACCATCTGTACTGTATGACTTTAAATGTTCATATCCAACCAGATTAAAGTATAAAACAGCACTAGTAGATGATTGCTCAAGTATCCTAATTAAGATAGTTATATATAAAACTGCAATTATTTGATATAATTGGATTGTAAATAAACTACAACTAAATATATGTTGGACTGCGATTATTGTATGATATAGTATGGTATAGTATAGTATAGCGTAGCATAGCATGACATAACATAGTCTAGTATGTGATTAGAGTACAACTAAATCATAACTATACTCATTTTATTTTATAGATCGATTAAAACAACTACAACCTATATCATAAGTAGTGAAGTTTTATTAATTAATTAAGATTCAATTTCCAATAGTAATTTAATTTTTAATTTTTATATCTGGTACTATTTCCTTAGAGGGTCTATATGATTGGTAGATTAGTAGAAAGCTAGACTATGAAGTACTCTTTGATTGGTGCGTCTAGTAAACCTGCGGTGTGTAGGTGGTAGGATAGTGCGTATATATAGAAAGGATGCAATGATTGGTTTAGAAGGTATGTAGTTGCCTTATTAGGATAATCTGCATAGCATTGTAGATTTGATTATATATTGAGTACTGATAGATTATAGAGGAACCAAGGATATCCAATCATAGCACAGTACAGTATAGTATTAAGTGTTTACTTTCAAATAAGGATGCCAATGGATATTTGATTCGCTACCGTGTGTCTGCTAAAAGTAAGATATAACAATTATAATATAGTATAGTATAATCTAGAGTATAATAAAAAATAATATAATTAAATACAAAATACCAAATAGGATATAATATAATATAATATAATAAAAAACAATATAATGTTGTGAAAAACAATACAATATAATAAAAAACAATATATTTAAATACAAAAAAAAAAAAAAAAAAAAAAAAAAAACAATACAATATACTTAAAATACAATACAATATAATACCACATAAAAAAAAAGAATGCAATAAAATACTATGCAATATAATATAATATCGTATAATCCCATAGTAGTTATATATCTCATACCATCCTATACCCAGGTACATCACACGACATATAGCCAATAATCAGTTCGAATCAACTCGATCTACATACCTTTCTAAAATAGATTCCATATCCCTATCCAAATCATCACTTTGTTCAATCTGTGATCGTGGCATTTTACTAGATTAGAGAGAAATTTATATTGTACATACTATATACTTTTGCTAGGTAAATATGATTGGCGCAGAAAAATTGGACTTTATAGTTGGTTGGCTCAGAGAGCAAATGGTACTCCTTAATTCAATTCAGAAGCACCAATAGTAGTCAAGATGTAAACAATTTTGAGTGCAATATATAGTAATATATCATAATATAGCAATGTAGTAATATAACACCACACTATAACAATATAATATTATATAACTATAATACTATAACAATATAATATTATATAACTATAATACTATAACAATATAATATTATATAATTATAACACTAACAATATAATATTATAATACTATAACACCAACAATATAATATTATAACACTATAATAATATAATACTATAATACTGAAATATAA
>NAOQ01000008.1:157285-173622 GCA_002751075.1 Ichthyophonus hoferi
TAATAATAATAATAATAATAATAGTAATAATAATAATAATAATAATAATAATAATAATAATAATAATAATAATAATAATAATAAAAAGGAAAATAGTTGACCAAATTGTACGCTAAATGTTCCTGCTCGCTCTGACTCAGGTTCGAGTTGAAGCATTGGCACTGCCACTGACTCGGGCACTGGCTCTGACTCTGGCTCTGGCTCTGGTTCTGGCTTTGGCTCTGTTGTAGGCTCTGGTATGTTGATGGTTCAAATGCTGATTTGAAGATAGCGTAGATATAATAAAATTGCCTCTCCACACGTAGAGGTCAGTATAGGGTTATATTAAAGTGTTTTCAGCATTTGCGATTTGTTGGCTTAATAAAATTGCTAGGTTTTGTGACATGATAAATTGTTCAAGCTTTCTTTGCTACTATGTTGGGAATAATAAGTAGAGGCAGGAGCGTCCCTGTGACCTATTTTCATTTAAATGTGGGGAGAATACTGAATTAAAGGTTGTTTAAATGTATTTCTTTGCATACATGGAGTACTGTTGAAGGGAAAATATCTTCCCTTTTTTCATTATACATGTAACTCTCTCTATTCAGAATACATACATATCGTGGATTTACATGTCGATCGGTATTAAATCTTAATCGTAGGAATTGTATGATATCTCGCGAGTCAAACCAAGTCACCTGACCCGCGATTGTTTTAGTCCCGAACCGGACTAAAATTAGTGAACCAATGAACTATGTGCCTCATATTTAATTGGAGCCCACCAGTCACACCTCTGCCTTCACATTTTCATCCACTGAGATGCTTTATGTTCACATGACTTCTGTCCAAGAAGCATTCGAAATCTTGGAGGAGTGTGAGGATCTCGAGCGGCCTGCAACTATGAGAACAGAAGACCCTATCACTCCCTCTGAGAACGTGAATATGGCTTCTTTCCTCCCCCCAACAAGCACCACATTTGCCTATGGTAGTAACACAGTACCCATCCATGTTTATGTGGCTCACACACGGTCAGTGTCCACTTCTCTAGCTGCTCACAACCACAGCACAGACCACGAGGTCCAGAGAGTGTTGGGTACACCAGTTGGTACATCCATAAATGGTAACCATTCCTCTTTTGGTTGGCTGAACCATTCTATGGGGGATATTATTACCGTAGTACCAATACCAGTTCAAACTGGTCAAATAACAGCTAATGTTAGTGTACTACATGGCTTACAATGCTACCCCAACCCACAATATTACCAAACGCATGGACCCAGACCTCAATTCTAAACTGGTCTGCCAGATGCCCAAGTTCCGAACTTCGGCACTGGCCTACAGGAGTCATATGGTGGCCCTAGAGGCCCGCCAGGTGCGGGACCACCTAGCCCACCTGGTGAATTACCATACCTTTTTATCTTCAAAATAATGTTAAACTTCAATGTGAATTTTAAACTTCAATGTAAATTTTAAATTTCAATATGAGAATCATCAAAATATTCAATAAAAACCAAAAACAATGGTAAGATATATTTTTAGCTTTGAAAAGATAAAATTAAGCTAACAATCAATACAAATTAAAATTAATCAAAACACTAAACTCATGTCACGCTGTACAAAAGCCGGTTTGAAATTCCTCTTTAGAAGATTAACATTCTTATTTTGTAGATTAAAATTCCTACTTTGGAGATAAAAGGTATAGAAGACCCCTACCGTCCTCCAACGAACCATGAAAGAGGTAATGGAGGCGGTAGAACACCTTTCTTCCTGGAGGCCTAGGGAGGATTGTAACACACTCCCCCAATACATTACGGAGAGCATTGTAAACGATTTTACAGTTGTTATAACTGAAGCTTGCTTAGCTCTGTTATGTGCAATTCCATCGAAGTGATTGATAAATGTCATCCTTCTAACCAAGCTCCGTGCCAAGATTGTTCTTGGCGGGAATGAAATGGGAGATTCTGCCTTTGGGCATGCTTTCGGCTCCTTCTATTGGTTACCTTGGCGCACATTTGGATACCTCTGCCTATATTGTTTGGCAAATGGTTCACCGTTATTTTGATGAGTAAACTCAAATTAACCAATGGTCAACCAAGAGAAAATTCGATACTTGTACTCCTACACGCAATGAGTCTGGGTATCTAAATTGAAACAGTTGATGTCTTTGAAAAAGCCCTTGATGGTCTTGCAAACATACCAAGGTTATCCTCTTGGGTAATTACATATATGCAACTACATTCAAAGTACCTAACTCAGTTGCTTAAAATAATAGCTGAATTGGCGGACTATTCTGACAGAGTGTTCTACGCCAAGGATGACCAAGACAACCAGGCTACTCCTGGCTATGCAGCTCTTCTAGCAGTCAGCACAACTTGAACGAAATGTACCTATTGCTTTAAAATGGGATATGTTGTATCCAATTGCAGGACCAAGCACAAGGGTAACAAGTTTTTGAACAAGAACCCTGCTGTCAATAGGGTTTTGGTACGCAAATTTTATCTGAATGCCACGAACCATGAAACCAAAGACTGCTGACAGAAGGGTCAGCCTTTCATCAAGGGCAAAAAGAAAGTACCTACTGCAACAGCCACTCTTGCATTGGCAGACGAAATGTGTAACGTAGACAAGTATCTAGCTACCATCGCTACCAACGACAACATCTCTACACCAAAGCATTGGAGCAGTATTTTACCCCCCCATTTCACGGAAGCCTGCCCACAAGACTGCTTTTGGCGCTGTCAAAACGAGACAGCTCAGAGCTATTTCATGCAGTTCTAATTTCAACTCTGGGCCAGAGCTGAGCTCCCCTACCCTCCACACCAAGTATGTCAGGAAAAACTTTTCTGAAGCACCAGTTGCTCAAAAATACAGTAAAATTCACTCATGGTATGTTTCCTGCATTAAGGACATTAAAATAGACTCAACACTTCCAAAATTGGTAGCGAAGAAGGTCAAATCCCTTACTACTCTTTCAAAAATTACAGTACTTCGTAATACACGAGGTGATTCCATTAACACACTGGATTCTTTTCATATTCTATGGATTAAAGAGTTGTTTTATCAATTCTTTTCCATTCCCATTCCCTGTGTTTTTGAGGAACATATTTTTCTCAATTCACAAAACGTCACTATTAACACTGAGATATATATATTCAATTGCACAACCTTATTAGTAGTATATAATACTAACACATATACTGTCAAGTTAGGCACCCCAGATGATATAATTCTCAACTTGGGGGCTGCAAAAACTAGATGTAGTGACCATAATTTATTTACAACTATGAGAAACTATAACTCTAAGCGTGTTAAAATAATGACGGAAATTCCAATATTTGTGGCCGTGGAAAGATCCACTTAAAATGCAATGAGACTGGCATAATAACCAGACTATGTGATTGCCTACATGTACCAGACATGTTTTCTTTAATTTCTGTAGCATATATTGAGAAAAGTGGTGCTTTTATTACATTTTGACCACCAGGTCCATAGATAAAATATTACTTACTAGACTAAATTTTCTGTAGATTATTTTTGGATATTTTGTTATTTTTGTAATTATAACTAATCATTATAATTATCCTATCCTTGGCATAAAAATAAACAATTGATCAATGTATTTTATTTTGTCAACACTTGGCTTACTATAACGAATAAACTGTTCATACATATTATTATATTTAAAAGTAGCTAAGGGGAAATCCCCATATTCGGAACAAAATACAAAATAAACAAGACCATTCGTAAGGGGTTTCGTATGAGAAAATGGTTTAAAGACTCAGCTGGTAAACTATTCTTCAATGACGTCTCTAACCGCACTCAATTGCAATTTCTAAAATTGCAAAAAAGGCTTCTTAACCAGACCAAAATTTCAGGTTCCTCAACGTGCCTTTGCATGCATTTATCACTTCTGAAGTTTTTGGTTATCATTTGATTTGGGCAGTATCTGAATTGGTTACGGTATTTTTCTAGATTTTGGGAATTCCATGATTATAATATTCATGATTAAAACACATATATATAATCATTTTTACTATTGTTTAATGACTAGGCAATAGCAGACCATTGCAAGTAGATAATTAGGACAAAAACTGTCTCATCTTTATTCAGACTCTCTACAGGATTAAGAGTCCTTAATCTGTCTCAGGCTTAACCCTTTTAAACTTTCTAAATATTTAAATATAACATTTTATAGAGTATTTCAGAATCTCACAATAATAAGTTAGATAATTATAATTATAATTACTTCATTCATAGTGTATATATAGCTATACTCAACAACGAATAAAGTGCGTAGCAGTTAATTAACTTTTAAAAAAGAAAAGAAAATTAATTTGTGGTAAAATTGAAGTTCAAATCTATTAGAAATAAAACTGCTATTGATATTACTTAATTTCATTTGTGTATTTGGAATGCATAAATCTATAATAATTTGTTTAAGTAAATGGCGGGTTTAAGCTGTATTGCATTCTTCTTTCTTGAAAATAGCATTTCTGATCGATAACAAATAATGCTTTTAACGTTTTATCTGATAATGTGCTGTACGTATGATAACTATGATATATATCATAATGTGGATAATTAGTTATGATGTTATTTTCAGCAGGAAAAGTAACATCAGAATTAAGTAGTTAGACTTTCTTGTAAAATATCTGTATAAGCGTCAATTTCTTTTGAGGCAACATGCATAGCATAAAAGCAACAACGGCATATATGCAATTCAGGAGTGTACTTTTTAAAACTCGTGTTAGATAATATTTTTTCTGTAACTGAACAATTACTTTATTTTTATTTGAAGCCTTGTATCTATGCTTCTTCACCTTATAAAAAAGTACAATTAAAATTGTCCTACTGAATATGAACTAACCAATAAGCCCTTCACATATATAATTGGCTCTTAAATACTTTTATCTTCCGTTTTAGTGATCAACAAGTTATTGATTGATTTTGAAAGGGTATTTGGTTAGCTACTGGATTCTAGCATAAACTTCTATCCTAATATTTGATTTATTTATCAACTATTTAGTTATTAACCATTTATAATGTTGATGTTGATTGTTCACAATTGCATCTACGAAATTAACTTATAAAAGGCCATTTCTATATGTAGTAATTAAACCATTATTATAACGACAACAATAGAAGAGACTATCAAAGCACTGTAAATGTGTTAGGTTCAATACATTCTGATGCAAAAACTTACATTTATACTAGTATAATACTAGTAGTTAGAATAAATAATGTCATTTAAGTTTAACAAATTATACTATATAGTTTATGTTACAATTCTATATCTATCAAGTAATAATTACATAAACTCTGCATCTTCATTATACAAGTCCTTATCAGATTGTCATATTTATTGCCAACTTTCAATTGAACATTAACTGAATCTGCCATCACAAGCCCTGTTCGCTGTTACTTTGAAATTTACTAAATTGATTTATACATGTCTTATTAATTAAGTAAACTCGCAATTAACTTAATTTACTATTATAGAATACTTACGTAATTATTCTAATTATTAGTGAACATGATTTTTTTTTTTCGCTTAGTCACTGTTATGACTTTTGTTAAACTTTAGCTTAAGTCTTTTTGTTTATTGACTAAATTTATAATACCTGATTCCTATTGTATGTAAATTCACTACTGTTATTAGACATGGGTACTACTTACTATTCTTGGTTATAAAAACTCATTACCAAGTATACAACTTTATTTATCTTTAACCAATTGGAAAGGTATAAATACAGCAAAGAGCCATTTCACTTCTTGTAACTTGTGCATTATATACTATTGTATTACCTTTAGAAAAGGTGCATTCTTTAGCAACATTCAAGTTACATATTGGTTATAAACATTTAAATTAGGCACACGCTTACACTAACTTAAAAAAATAATTTCAAAAGAATTTAGTCCCATAAATAACTTTGAATTTAATTAAAAAATTCTACACCACATGTATTGTTTGTCAATAAATTCTCAACAAGTGTAACTTCTAGCATTGAAACAAACTAATCTCAACAAGGAGTTCTAAATTGATGATGGCAATTAGGACCTAGTTACCCTTAATAGAGATAATAACATTTCTCCTATTAATGTTCCAGGAACAGCACAGCACTCTCATAGTTTAGATTATATATATATATTAGCTTATATAGACCACAATTCCTTAAAGGGTAATTTAAGCTGTAATGCAGCCAATCATAATTAATATTTAGATCTGGGCAAGGTAGATAAGGTGCTATATTATATTAATACCTTAAAAGGCAGTTTGAATAATTTAGGGAATAACAATATGATAATACTGCAAAGGGCTATGTTAGACTTGGTGTTGGAGATAGAGGAAAAAGTTAATAAAAGTTGTGTAGAGTGATTGTATTATCTCTCACATATACAATCATTAAATTTAGGATGTGTAGCAATTTAAATTTTGTGTAGAAATATCTTCGGCTTGGCTAGCAGTAAACACAATGCTTAGTGTTGATCCGCTTTTAATAGAAGACAATGTAATGGCAGGCTTATATGCATATTCTATTTTTAATTGCTTGTTGCAGTTGTATTCAGCTATGAGTGCAGTAGGTATTCCTGACTTAGGGCCTTTGGGCGCAATAGTGCTTATGGCACAGTGTGTTGTATCAGTGAGAGATGCTAAATTGGTATGTATATAATGCGTGTTGTTGGAATTAAATTTAACTAATTCATTCTCGGTATTTTCAGTAAGAGCAAGATTTTCAGAACACTGGCGCTTATTCTTAAGTGCTAGTATTGATCTAGACATTACAATAAAGAGACGATGTTATAGAATACAGAGCAGGTATCTTTTAATTATTAAGATAAACTATATATATATATAAGAAATGCATAGCTTTTGTTCTATAGTGGTTCAAATATTATTAATCTCTGTTTATTATTAGTTGTTGTTGTTCTTTTTATCCTTTCCGCAACATATGTTTGTTGCAAGTGTCAATCATAGCTCAGTTAATGTATCAGATTAGGCATTCATAATCCCATCATTTGACCCGTTTTAAAAGCCTTTTGCAAAATAATATCCGCTAAATATTGCACAACCTATATGCACTGCACAACCTAATGCCTTACTTGTAGGCAATATGAGATAGGAAAAAGATTGTTTATCACAAACATGGATTAGGGTTAGCGAAGATTTATCTTATCACATACTTGAACAAACTGTCCACTACAAATGCCTCACTAAATTAACGGCACTAAGTGATGATGACGTGACTACCCAGGACTTATTACTTGTGACAAAAATTATACTGGCTGATATTATTAAAAGAAATAAGATATTGCTCAAAGTTTTTGTATCTTTGTAAATTGTGTTTAAAATGTATTAGAAATCACTATTTCTTTGTAAAATGTGTGTGGAGTTTTACATCCCCCTCCTCCGCCCCGCCCCCACCCCCACCTCCACCCCCAAGGGGTGTCGCACATGTCTGCGATGAGGGGTGCGGGTGAAGGCTGTTGACGTTCTCCTGTGTGTAGACTTGGCCAGGTATTTTAAACAATAACTCGTATTGCTTAAAATTTTGGACCACCTCCATACAGGTGGGGTTGCGTTTTGGTAGAGTGGATTATGTAATAAAATCCCCAATACGTTGTTGATAATGACGATGAGAGGTATGTTGTAGGTACCACTGATTAGGTGCGATGTCAATATTTTATATCAGATCATTGTGGATGATCCTAGTTCATTGGGGACGGCTGTAAAATAAATTAATTGGTCGTTTATTGTTTGATCAGTATATATGTTTGATTTGCCGTAAGCTAATGTAAGTATGATGGTCGACTGACGTGTTTAGCAAGTGTCTGGCTTGTGACTCTTGCTGGGAGATGTTTTGTAAGCCATATGCTGAATTTTCTCTGGCAGTAGCAGAAAGAGGTATAGTAAAACAATCAGTGTGATTGTAGTACATACCAAACATGGCAAGGTCATTGCAAAAATCGTTGATGAGGTAGGTATCTGCAATGTAATGGCGGAATTCTTTGGGTTTGGTGGTTATGTTGGGTACCATTATAGTAAGGTCATTGATAGGTCTGCGGGAAGGTTCATAATCTGTCCCGTAAGTGGGTCCTAGGTCGCCTGTTCTTCTATGAGAAGGAGTCGTGCAGAGTTTGAGTTGCTGTCTCAGTTGTTGAATCTCCTCTGCCATCTCTTGGGTGGTATAAGGAGTGTTGCTTGGTATTTCAGGTTCTGTTGGACTTGACTCCGAGCTGAAGAGGAGATCCCTGGGAATCTGTGGAAGAGGTTCATCTAAAGGTCCTAGCGTGGAGTTATCCCATGGTAGATCTGTCTGCGAGTGTGATCTCCTTGCCGCAATAGAAGCGTGACCTGAGCCCATAACCTTATTAGAAAAAATGTTCTGGCGCCGTATAAGAAACCAAAAGGGAAAGAGAACGCATAAAGTCATTTAGAAATAGTATAGAGCTTGTGTTTAGAAAGCGTATAGTTGTAAGGAATATTATTAAATTTGTGTTTATTATTAGTTGTTTCTTACCCTTTTATTCTCCATAACATACGTTGATCACGGGTGTCAATTATAGATTGGTTCATTAATGTCAATGGGACCGATCGTAAAAAATTCAGTTTACAGAAGACTACTAAAATTATCTTATGTTATCCAAAACGATCTAATGATATATCCTAATTTGATTGGCTGAATAGTTAATTATTTCATTTAGTGTGAGTGCACGTATTCGACAACATGGAGCAATAAATATATCTATTTAAGGGCGTTGTGTTTTCATTTAATAATAGGCCAATCGTTGCATGATTCACTTGTTACTAGAACAGAACTTTGGCTGATCTACGTATTGATCCCAAGTTGAATGGTTTTGCAAGATTCGTACGGCCCGCAGTGTGGAATACCTTAACTGGGACAGTCATGAACATTTCGGACACCTTTTAAATAATTCCACATATCTAATTAGAGGGAGTAACAATCCTAATTACTTTTAGCAAGCAATCTAGAATTTAGAAGAGAAAATGAGAATCCTGGCTTACATCCCGCGTCAGCAGGTCGATTTGTACTTTATTTACAAGTATGAAAAACACCTATATTTTCATTTTAAAAATATTAAACACTTAAATTTAGAATGTAAAAATACTATAATACAATATAATGAACGTATAGAAATCAACGTCGTTTCAGTTCAACTTGGCCCTACAAGGGGTGTCATATAAAAATAATGACAGAGCTGGAATAATTGATAATATATCAACGCCACAGGTAGAGAGAGTATAGTCCCATAAACGATGCTCATTGAAAACAGAGGTCCCATTATGTTATAATATGTACCCAGAGCAAAAGGAACAATAGCCAGTGGTAAGGCTGCCTGTAGTATAAGGACATCCCATTCTAGTTTTCTTAACCCGAAGCCGAATGCTAATGCCCCCATCAACACAGGAGAAATAATAAATCGAGTGAAAAGTGATACAAGAAGTGGGAGACGTATGTTTCTATCAGGGAAAAGAGGTGAATTAAACATAAAATAACCAATTTGAAACAGAGCCACAGCCTCAACACAATTACTAAATTGTTTCACTATATTTAAAAACATCAATGGTACTTTGAAGTCAGAATTAACTCCATAAGCAATGAGTGAGAACACAATACCAATGATAGATGCAATGATGAGTGGATTAAAACAAATCATCTTAAGAAGGACTATTGTTTCATTATTCTTTTGTGCAACAGCCACTTCCAATTTAAGAGGTTTAACAATTTCTGATACCATCTCTACTTTCTTATTAAAATCATGCTTGGAGGAAGAGGTAGTAGGGGTTACAATGGGTTGACTGGCTGCATTACAGGGCCCTGGATTAATGTTTGGTGCATTGATTGCAATCTTGCATTCTTTGGGGAAGCTACGAATAGACCTCTCGGCAGTGGCTGCTACTAGTTCTAGGTCTGCATCACCACCCTGCTTGTTGAGTGGATAATAATTTTAAATTAACTTGATGTATAGATAATGGAAAAAATAAAATACAGGTAAGACGTTATATAATAATTAAAAGATTATGACTTGCCAGGGTGGTCAAAGTTATTTTGTATCTTGAATCAGTTCCAACAGTATATAACTCGATCTGATCTTAGCATATCAGGCTTGATTGTAAATACGTCATCGTTTTCGTTTAAAAGTAAAATATTATTAAATTTTAATGCACCTTAATATCCAATTAATCCCAAAACATTCAAAACAATTTATTATTGAAACGTAATCAGAATTTACCATTGGGTAAGTATGTCATATATTTTTAAAGGTGTGTATTAATAGTATACAACATATAATAGAATTCTAGAGTGGTTCATAACCGATATATAAACAATAAGCCAACCCTCTCCCTCTTATACCTGTCGCTCCAGATCTACTGGGGTCTGGTCATCATGGATACATTGCTGATCATCAATTTTTTTAGGACTGTCCAACATGCCTTCTTTAAGTTTTGTACGGAAGGCACCCGTGATTACAAATAGGGAAACTGCGGGGGGAACAATAAAGACTACTTGCATGACCACAATGAAGACCTGGAGAGGGAACAGGAAAAATAGGAGGGTGAGAGAGGTTACCTAAAATGTAGAACCTCTATATAAAGACAACAACTTTATCATATTATATTCTGTAATATATAATCTACTGTTAGCTTTGTATGAGGGAGTCATACTAAAACATGAATTACGCTAATTCCAAAAAAGGATAATGTAAGGTCAATGGCTTGATACCACTTACTTGTTTTTATTAAATAAATAGTTAACTAATTAAACATTTAATTGTTTTCCAAAACATATATATATATATATATATCTTCATAAACGATATTTTAATGCACTATTATGATTTTGTTTCCCCTCCTGTTTGTAATTGGCTCTTTATACAAATGATCTCATGTATATCTACTTCCTTTTTCTATTTAGCATTTATATATACCTATGTATAGACCTAAATACATCTCCCGCCCCTTTTTCTTTGCTTACACCCTATCTCTTATTAATCCATACCCAACATGTGAGAAACCAGTCATTTATTCATATATATACAAGCAAATACATGTACACATACATACACCACATCAACACCATTATATCTACACCCACCTCCGGGAACTTAGCTTGCTCTCCATACATTCCCACCACTATAGGTACACCAACTACTAGCGAGTTAGTAAAGGTCATTTGGCAAAAGACTGCTGTGACAATGTCCCAACGTAATTGGACAAAAGCGGAGAAGTGTGGGTTTGCTCGGTAGCCTGGCTTAGTAAATCTACGGTATAAAATGGCATATACAATAGCTATTATAAAGGAAATTGCGCCCTGTACAGCTATACAAACTACAATCATACCATCAGCTTTATAAAGATTGGATGATATTAACGCAGTGAAAACCATAAAAGGAAGGCATAACGTAATCAGATATTGTTGTAGGCCCTGTAAGGAAATAAGTTTATAATTATTAGCCAGTAATATGGGTGAACTATTGATTTGTGTAATGTAGTGGTATAGTGTAAACAGATCTATATCCATAGAATACTAAAATTCTAAGTTATGGATATGGAGTATATGTACTCTGTCCTACATTGAGAAAATAAATGCAGTTAGTGTTTATGAAGCAAAACAATACTTATTAGAACAAGGGGTATATATGTATAAGATAGAGAGAGAGAAGTAGAGATAGAAAACAATAGAAAGAAATGTGGGATTGAGGTTAAGGAAGAGAGGGAAAGTAAACTTAACATACATCGTATCCTGTTTTCCCAATAATGCCGAAATAATGGACTAACCAACCAAAAATCATAGCAGCATACATAGGAATAACATTGTCTAGAACCTTAATAACGGCAGCATTGGTTGCATTAACCATTATGATGTTTAGATGTTGAAAAGATATAATTGTCTTAGACGATGAAAGTGAACTCTATATCACTTGATCTAAGACATCAATCAAAGAGAGGAAGTATTGTTATAATATACTGTTATGTGCTATATTATATTGCATTATATGCACAATCAAACAAAATTATTACACCCAGAAGTTTTAACAAAGCCAAAAAACCCACTTTACTCCATTAGGTAGAAGTCTGAATGAACTTCCTTTATACTGGAAATATGGTTCAGGATTTTCAATCGTGTAAACTAGATTATGCACATTTTTTATATCGTAATGCAATCATAGCACGTAATCCTAGCACGTAGATTTGAGCAATCATTTCATTGGCTAGCTATGGACTATTGATTCTAATTCGTACATGTTTGGCCTATCAAAGATTTGTTTGGGGGCATCAATAATTTATATTAATTCAAAGTATCATTCCCTAAGTACACAAAAATAATATAAAAACCTTTAATACAACCATATAGAAGTCTTAAAACCAATATACTCAATCCATTAGCACATAATTTCAATATCTTACTTTTAACCAATTCATAAACACCAGATTCATTCAAATGAATAACTAAATATCGTGATTATTTTGGCACAATTAAAAGCCTCCAAGTAATCTGTATTTTAAGCACCCAATAGAAATAATTAACAATATTATAAAGTATATAATTGGACTATATTATAGCCCACCATCTATTACTTCCGTGACGTTGCAGTAACTCGAATCATGTTACATCATCTTTCACTCCATTTTTTAAAAAACATCTAGTATGTTTCGATCCAATTAGAATGGGACGCTGATTTTCTTGCTTCATAGCTTTCATAAAGGAATATACAAATTATAAGTATCGTTTACTATACATTATTAATTATTTTAATTCTTTCGTATTTAACATTAAAGTCAAAAATTCAAGTTAGTTGCCTAGGCTTTTTTACTCGAACAAATTTCTATTTTTTTTTTCTCGCGAACGTTAGTTCCGTTCAAGTGTCTATAGAGGTTGGTTAATTCAAATCATTTCCATTCACATATAATCTGTATAGATTCCGATCAAGAAAATGCCTGATCGCAAAGAATGATAGTATAGTTGACTAACTATAGCATAAAGCATGTACTAGAATGTACTAAGAGCGAGCACTTATCAATTCCCTTATATAGTACTTGGAGGTCTACACCATCTAATGATCTCCATTACTTAGAGTATTGACTATAGTTGCTTGGTAGTCGAGCCAACGTTAGTAATTATAGTAGGACAGTACCATTAAATGATCTCCATTATTTGGAGTATTTACTATAGTTGCTTGATAGTCTGAGCCAAAGTTAGCAATACTCGGAAGACAGCACCATTAAATAATTTCCATTATTAAGTCTCTAGATAGCTCCTTGTTAATCGTGATTAAAGTTAGCATTCGTGATTGCACTGCGGTGAGAGTAAAGAAGGATGTGTGTTTCCTCCATTTGAATTATCTGGCTGATTTGTTAAATGCAGTATACAGTGAATAATATAACAACCCCTGTGCAGGCCGAGCTTGGCTTAGAGTAGTTGTTGGGCAGTTATCAGTAGAGACAGAAGTGTCCCTATAATTTATATTCTTTTAGAGGGGGATGGAATACCGAATTAAGGAGTGTTTTAACGCTTTGCATTACATACACCGAGTAAATATATGCTAAGATATACATTTATTAGTACGTAAATCAGCAGAAGTTAAGGATTAAACTCATAAGGTTGATAGGACTAGTAGAGCATCGTTAGTTGGACAGCCAGTTGTTGGCTTGCTGATGGTCAGGTGGCTGCGTTGTTGAGGGCAACCGGTTATCTCAATATAAATATAGATTGTGGTTGCAGGACTGGAAAGCCATTGGCAAAGGATGTTTGCTAAACAAATCTTAGGCAAGATGATTGAGCAATGTGTCGGCTAGATCATAAAACATCAGTGCTCACTCTTCGTACATTTTAGTACATGTTTTATTATATAGTACAGATAGAGTACAAATTATTCAAACCATAGTTTTCCTGGCTTGTTCTTTCAGTGTTTAACTAGGTTTATTTTTTCTGTCATATGAGCATGCTTTGGAAAGTATACATTCAGCGTTAAATTGCAGAAATGTATACCTTGGGATTATAATAGCGATAAATGTTGCTTTATTGCTTAAAGTTATATGACTTTGTCAAAGAAATTACTATTATACGGTCAGAACTATTTGTTGTTGACATACATATTATTGTACATACACTTATACAGAATTGATCATGTAAACCAAACCAAAATAATGCTTCAGCTTGTAAAAGGTTTGTGATCTTGTGTATAGTGCACTGTGTTTTACATTAGTGATTACTATATTTAATATATATGTTATTATATTTAAAAATCCATCATATTATATTATCGCATATAACAATTATGCTAAAAATATTTATGACTGTCCCGCTCACTCCACTTTTACAGTTCATTCCTTTATTGGTTGTTATTATATTTGCTTAATAATATAAAAAAACATATCTATTTCTAGTCAAGTTTAATTTGGGTTTTTGTCCATGATCTTACTGGTTTAGAATTTGATTCTACAATGCTAACAATTCAATAGACCTAATGCTTTTCGGTTATTGAAGCTGGGATTATTGGTTAATATTCTATTAGGACGAACGTGCTTAAAACTGGCTTTTGAGTAAAAAAAAACGTATATGCAAGGCTTCATACAATAATAGCGGCCCGCAAACTATTCAATCACAAAGAGGAAAGGGGCTTAAAGCCTATACACAATTTATCAAAGACATAACAATTTTGAACAAATTATTTGTAAAGTTGGTTCATAAAAGATAATGGTCTATAGAGCTATAAAAATATAAAAATACATATATATCCCTGTTAGGCTATTATATTCTTGCACTACATATTTACATCTCTCCCTCTCTCTTTCCCCCTCTCCTCCATATCCGGAAGTCAAAAAAGTCATTAACAGCCTGTACACCAATGGGGTTGGACGGTTAAAATTTAAAATTTATTCAACCGATGGGATATGTTTTCATTATCAATCTATTAAGTATCAACTAACACAAATCACAAATAAACAAATAAAATTATAAAGTATACATCTTACCATACAATTATTATTTTTAAATTTTATAATATAAAAATATAAAAAATACTGATATATATTGGAAATGATAGACTATATTATATTAATACCTTAAAAGGCAGTTTAAATAATTTAGGGAATAACGATATGATAATACCGCAAAGGACTATGTTAGACTTGGTGATTGAAATGAGGGAAGAAGTTAATAGAAGTTGCGTAAAGTGATTGTATTACCTCTCAAATATACAACCATTAAATTTAGTATGTATAATACTTTAAATTTTGTGTAGAAGTATCTTTGGCTCGGCTAGCAGTAGACACAATACTTAGTGTTGATTTGCTTGTAATAGAAGACAATGTAATGGCAGGCGTATATACAGATTCTATCTTTAATTGCTCTTCTCAATGGTATCAATTAAATGGCTCGGACACAAGATTCCCAATGGCTGAAGATCTCCAAGTTAACTAGGAGATCTTCAGCCATTGGGAATCTCGCATAGTACAATAATGATATAATTTTGTATGCTCAAAACTTGCTCTTGGAATGCTGATGGATTAAAACCGACTGGGATTACCTATGGTGTAAATCTATTAATATTTCTTTGACAATAACAAAAAAAAAACATTAAAATTGGAGAATAATATGTCATAAAAACAATCTTAAATAATTACAACATTATAACTATATAAATAAATACCTAAATTAAATAATTATTCCTTTTTCTAGCATAATATATGCTCAAAATTGTTGTATTTTTTTGTAAATTGTATCGAGTTTTAGCACCATTTGAAAAAGTAAAAGTGAAAGAGAATGTATAAAGCTGTCTAGAAATAATATAGAGTTTAAGTTTAGAAAGCGTATAGGAATAGTACGTAATCCATGTAGAACGCATTTGGAGTCCCGTGTTTATTACCAGTTGTTTCTGTCCCTTTTATTCTTCCGCATCATGTGTTGATCACGGATGTCAATTACGGATCGGTTCATCAATGTCCATGGGATTGAACGGTCTGAGACCCACTAGAATTATCTTGTGTTGTTCAAAACGATCTAATGCTATATCCTAATTTGATTGGCTGTATAGCCAATTATTTTATTTGGTATGAGTGCTCGGATTCTATGGAATTGACCAATAAATATATCTATCTTAGAATTTCGGCTGATCTAAGTATTCATCCCGAGTTGAATGGTCTTGCAAAATTCGTACGGCCCGTAGTATAGGATGAGTTAACCGGGAAAACCATAAATATTTTGGACAATATATATAGCATATATTTCTTCATAAATATATGGCTAAGATACCGTCAATAGAACACTTACGGAAATAATGACAATTAGGACAATACAGGGTACGAGGGTAAGCAGAGTTTGTTCGTAACACGG
>NAOQ01000008.1:174176-195347 GCA_002751075.1 Ichthyophonus hoferi
CCTGCCGCGGTCGATTATTGTTTTACATGGCTTATTTAGAATTATGCCTATTATTGGAAAAGTAATATTTATTTGGTTTAGGCATTTATTTATGTTTATGTTTGGAATAATAAGTAGAGATAGGTGCGTTCCTGTGACCTATATAAATTTAGAAGAAAAGAAAATACCAAAATAAGTGATGTTTTAACGTGTTCCTTTCTGTACATGGAGTACAGAAAGGATAAGAACTATTTTTTATTATTAAACAAGTCAGTAGGACTTATCATAAGCAGGATGCCTAAGCATGTGTTATCTGGTCACAATATATATGCCATTTTATTATTGTCACGGGGCCTTTGCCATTAGCTGGTTCAGCTTTGATCGATCATCTTGGATTGTCATTTAACACCAATATTACACTATTTATTTTTCCAGAAAACATATATAATAATAATAAACAATAATATTAAATGACCATAGGTGTATAAAAAATAATTAATCAAATATTATTGTTTAAAAACTCCTCCTTGGCCTAAGCAGATTGTTTCACCAAAAGCATAAAAAATATGAAAAAGGAATATTAAAAAAACCTTAACATGTAGCTACTTAGCTGTGGGCTTATGACTCACTAAGTGAACTAGGTAATTCCTGTCGACATTCAGAAGTGACTGTGGCATGGCACCCAATATTAAAAAATAAAAGAGGAAACAGATGACCAAACTGCATGTTAAATGTTCCTGCTCACTCTGACTCTGGCTTAGGTTGATGCTCTGGCTCTGGCTCCAATTCAGGCTCTGGCTTTGACTCTGGCTCTGCTTATGCTTCTGCTTATGCCTCTGTCTATGCAGCTGGCTCTGGCTCTGGCTCTGGCTCTGGCTCTGGCTCTGGCATCTGGCGGCTGGTGGCTGAAGTATATTTGAATTTTGCTCAGTTGTTTTGCACATTACCTTGGTGTCATTTTGAAGCCGAATATGTTAATGATTCAAATGCAGATTTGAAGATAGTGTGTAGATGTAATAAAATTGCTTCTCCGCACGTAAGGTCAATGAATGGATTTAGGTTTGGAGTAAAGTGTTTTCAGCATTTGTGATTTATTGGCTTAATAGAATTACTGTGTTTTGTGACCATGATAAATTACTTAAACTTTCTTTGCTACCATGTTGGGAGTAATAAGTAGAGGCAGGAGCGTTCCTGTGACCTATATTAATTTAAATAAAGAGATAATACCGAATTAAGGAGCATTTTAATACGTGCCTTTGCGTACATAAAGCACAGATATAATGAGACATTTTTTATTATTAAATAAGTCAGCAGGACTTGTTATAAACAGGATGCCCAAGCAATGTGTTATTTGTACCCAAAACATATAATCTGAAATGTCTTGTATTTCGCAGGACCTCTACCATTGGCTAGTTCCATTTTGAGTGATCGTCTTGGACTGTCATTTAACACCAGTAGATTGCACTAAAATATTTTCCAGACTAGCTATATAATAATAATGGTTAATAATATTAAACAATTATAGTTATATAATGAAATAACCAAATTAATCAAATATTCAAGTTTTAAAAGCTTATATAACTATAATTACTTTAAATTATTAGCAATTATTATGGCATATGTAGTCTGAAAACGTAATTGTACTATCCTATAATTATGCTTCTGTTTATTAAAATACTGGTAACTCCTATTTTTTAAATTGTAAAAATATAGGGTAAATAGACCCTGTTTAAAATTTAAGCTGTTAATCCAACAATGAAACAATGATGCATGCTAGATCACAGATTATAGGGTCAGAAAAGTTGGAAGTCCCATTTCAACTACATAATAGTTAATTCATACTATTTTAAACACATGAAATGCAGTGAAATTGAATTTAAATTAAATTTTACACTTAATATAATATGGCATACAGGAATTAATTTTTAATCTGAATAATAAATATATAAGTTTGATAATTAATTTCTATTATTCCATTAATGGCAGATAAGAAATAATAAAAATGTGCTATATTCTAATACAAATACATGAGAAATGGTTGTAACAGAGTACACATGATCTAACACTAATTGACCTAGCAACTCTTTAAAGCTAAGTTAATGATTAATAAGAAGAATGGTTACCAACACAAGACTTACCAAGTTCACTAGGAAAAAATATTTACCTATATGGTAACAAAAAAAAGCAATCCATCTAAATGCAGTAAAAGTTATAGTTCTAGCAATCAATATATCATATACTATATCTTATGAGTATAAAGGTTTTCGTGGTCAACAGAACTGGAACATATAGCCTTACAGTGAGGCAGAAGAAATATTTTTAATTTTTATATTGAATATCTACTTGTGATTGTAGATGTGAATTACAGCCTGTATAGTAATTATCATCGTTGTATTGTAGTTATTATCTCCCCGTAGTGCATTTATCATTGTTGATTTTGATCTGTGTAATAATTACCTCACCCATGTCCATGGTTGAAGTTGACTATTACAAGCAGACAAATTAAGATAAAAATTGTATAGCCTTTATTAAGTATCACTACAGAATATGATTCTCCAATATGTCTCAGACAGAACTTATTCATATTTTTTAAATAAAACATTTTATATATAGAATGTATAAAACCCCTGCATTAATTAATTAGATAATTATAACTATAGTTACTTGGCTAATGTTGTATATGTAGCTGTAATTGAGTAGTCATCTGAGATAATTAGTTCATTAACTACTATATATACATGCTCATATTAGCTAAAGTTGTTGCAACATTGAGATATCATTGTTAGAAGATGCAGGAAGAGAAATAATATTACAATGTACATCTAATGCAATTAGGTTCTGTTGAGCCTAACAGTCTCCTTGACTATGCTTGCTAGATCCTGCTGATTATTTTTATTGATAGTGTCACACTGCATACTATTAATGTTTCCTACTTCAATTTTTTATGTTAAGGTACAAATAACCAAATAGAAAATACTATAGATAGTGGTAATTATGCTACATCAAAAGTAAAGTTACTGTAGATTTGTTTGTTTGTGTAAGGAAATATTTAATTAATCTAGTAATTGATTCAAACAGCTTTTAATAAATTAAATACTTTTATTTCATTCAGACATTTTTTATAAACCATTCTGTCAAAATCTGCGGTAGCGTGTGGAAACTTTGCTTGAGAGTCAAACACAATTCACGAATTATTTTCCTTGGAATATTTACTTGAATTGCCTTAATTGGTCTTCTGACTAGTAAATATTTGGTTTTTCTTAAAGAGGTATCTTTGTGTAAACTTATTGTGGCTTAAATAAAGAGACAACTAAACCTCAAGCATTTTTTTTCTCCATCATTACCACAGATTCTGACTTATTAGCCATACTTACAGATGATTTACGTTTGAAGGTGTTAATAGTCTTAACTGTTTTTTTAAAATTTCAGGGACTCATAACTATCTAGCCAAACGTACACCAGGTATTTAATACTCAAGTTTATTCTTGAATTTATAAACAGGATCCAGACTAAGCCTGATTTTTCTGGCTATATAGCTGTTGAATTGTGTCAAGCCAAGTTGATCACGTCATTATTGTGCATGTATAGACACATTCCCCAATAGGAACTCAACGTGCCTTTTCCATAACATGTTCTTTGGAACAATTTGTCCAATGATTATTCAAAAGACTATTCCCAAATTTATCTATCACATCATCAATCGTTATATGTGTGATTAAAAACCAATAACCAGCACCATTTAAAACCTTGACAAATTCACACTCTAGATTACACTCAACATCTAGTCCCAGTTAAATGTAATTAATGACGTTATTGTATTGATTAAATATCACCAATTCAAGTCTAAGTCTTAATGACTTTTTGCAACCTCGATCTAAATGCTTATTAACATTTTACAAGTTTAATGCAATATAAACAATATGTATATTTGTACAAATTATTGTGAAATTTTCAGCTAAAACACTTGCAGTTGCTGATATACTTTCACACATTCCCTCATTAGTGAGAGTTTTCATTAGCACTCCTTTGATTGATTACTAATTAATTATCATTAGTTTATAGATTAATGTTAACAAATTTTAGTATTAATTGATTATATGAGTTGCTAGGTCTTGAATCAACCTTGCATAATTTGAAATGGCAAGATCAATTTATTGGTCAAGTTTATATTTGATCAAATATTATTTTGATTCAACCATTAATAGGATTTGGTCAATGGCTAGTCTCTGATCCTTGGATCCAATCAAAATTAACATATCATTATGCAAATGAGGTTTTTTTTTGTAGTGGTTACTGGATCTTACTAAGTCCCTCCTGGTTTCTCACTGTCTGAGAGAGCAAAGAATAATTTTCGATAATTCCTCGAATAGCTGTGTTTATCTAGTCTTTACTTTAACTCAATCCTCTATCATTTATTTTAATTTGGATTAAATAGGCTTATCTAATTGACTAACCAATGTACTCAATATGATTGGAAGTAACTGGCCCAATTAGAAAATGCATTACTCAATGCAGTGCATAGTTAAAATGCTAACTGCTACAAGACCGTCAACTGTGAAGGAATGAATAGTATTGTTAAAATTAGCCAGTAACAAGTGGGCTAAAATGATAATATGAGGTTCTTAATCAGATGGTGTGATTCATTGCTATAGATTCACAGAATATGAGTCATTGGACAAATGAAAAACGTTAGAAAAAAAGCCATCTAAATTAGGATACATACATTTTCCCAATTGGAAAAGTTGTGATCTAGTTATAATCAAGAAATTCCAGTGGATCTCATAAGACTCTGGTGAATTGGATTAATCCATAAGGATATATTCCGCTTTCAGTTGGATCAAAATGTGGAATGTAACTATAATGACATCTGTAATGAACAAGAACTGCAAAGGGATAAAAGGAACGTAAACAGCTGATAAAGCCATGAATAATAACATATAACTCTTTATAAACAGAGCTTTACTTTTCTTACTATTTTGCTAACAGTATTGTTTAAAATACTCATAACGGTCCCGTTCCTTTTATGGTTATGACTGATTTTTATATTTCTATCTATTCTATTGTAAATTATATTTGTTTATCACTAGTTTTATTAATTCTGTAATGCTGACAACTCAATCAATTCATACATGAACATTGGTTAATTGCATAACTTTCTTAACTAGGTTAAATTGATTTGCAGGTACATATTATGCAAGCACATATATTAATAGATTAGCTCACAAGCCATACAAATGAAAACATGATAGTAAAAGATTATCGAGATAAGATGAGACAACTCTAGTGGGCCTCAGCAATCTTTTGTAAAATTGTACTAACCAATAATAATCTATACCATCGGTTTCATTTACATTGATGAACACAGTTATGTGAGTGTTAACCAAAATTAACACCCACAATAAACAAAGGTCGAGAAAATGTAAAAGAAACAAAAATAACTCATAAACAGGGGGACTATTTGACACGCAAACAATTCATAAGGAAAGTGGTTCAGCCGTCTTTAGTTCATACACAAAAATACGGTAATAATAAAGACGGACTCAATCCTATTTCTATATGGTCTTTGTTAACGGTTTTTTTTCTACGCTTTTTATCAAAGGTGGTACAACGCAACTTTGAGCAAATGCCATATATATATCTATATATTCTCAGTGATGGTTAAAAGATACTTGGCCTGTATTTTGTAATTATCATATTTTATTGTAATGTCTAGTTCTTTATTGGAACTTGCTTATAATAATTGTTATTCTGATATTTCCTCTATTGAGAATACAGAAGATTTTAAAGTTACTTTCAAAAGCAATAATTATTATTACTTACACCTAGCCTTAGCCTCTCTCACTGATCATTCACAAGTGCTATTACTACAATTGCACCTAAGTATATTAAGGCCGAAGTCTTTCCAGAATTTGGGGAAGAGTGCCACAGACAATTAGAGATAAAACCTTTTATCACTTTAAACTTACTCAGTTTTCTATTGAAAGTGGATCAGAGCTTAGTGCTACACCTTTTTGCTAGCTCAGAAATATGCACACATAAACGCAGACTAATGGGAGACCCTGAAGCCTGTGGATAAGTCACTAGAACTATTGCAGATGGCTATACTAGCCCATTAACGTTACAGGCCTACTTTTGATTACATATTTATAAGCCTTGTCTATTGGACAGCCTATTTATATAGTTAAAATTGGCTTTATAATTGATTGTTAAATATATTTAAATATTGATGACACATTTATTACCTAATCGGTGAGCCATGTTCTCCTAATGATAACTTAAGCACATCTAATATTGGTTTCACCTTGTCTATCGTGATTTAACCATATCCATCTATATACTTAGCTCTAAAGATCATAAATTGTATTATCTATTTGTGGCGAGTTTTGACTCTCATCAATTTCATGAAACATTTTCTTCCTGGCTTAAATATTAGCAGTTATTCTCAACTATTACCTATTTACATACATGAGCATACTATCATGTATATCAAACTCTGAATATGGAAATGATATGGTCATTAGTCAATCCGAACATAATAGTGTTGCACTACTGAATCATAATTAGCAAGTGTTGCAAGCAGGTCTTTATTTTGCATGATTATAAATGTAAACGCATAATCTATAGTTTTGGAAATAGGACTAGTATCTCTTGTAATGAGTTCTATCTGGCGATAGTCATCAGGTAAACAGCTAACTAAAGGTCTAGCTAGCTGCTCATGAATCTCCCTCTGTTGATTGATAGATATAGAAGCCATTATCTTCTTACCCGGCAATGTGTTGTACATGTAGTAACTATAATTTAGTTGTGGCTCTGTATATATATATGGTTATGGCATTGTTACTATTAAAAGAAACAACACCATACTCAACTAGTTGGTCTTTTAGTAAAGCATTCAAATTATCTACTTCAACTTATTTAACAATTATAGACATAATATAAAAAACATAAAGAGCATAAATTGGATTCTGGAGTATTACTAGTATAGCAATGTCTCTTTTTATATAATTTGAACAGAAAATATAGAGGATTAAAACAGTTTTTATCATTAGTAGTTTTCATTCCTTTTATTTTTTCCCAATAGGTGCTAATTAAAACTGTACTCATGAATGTAAATGGGATTGGCCATCAGAATTCTTATTGATTAATAAAATTTACAAAAGATCACTGAGGCCCACTAGAATTATCTACTCTTATTTCAATAATCCGATACTATGGTATCCTCATTTTAATGACTTTTTAGCTAATTGCCTCATTAATGTAAGTGTTTACACACTACGTATTGACAAGTTAATTTACTTGGTTAATAACGTTATGTAATCAACTAATATTAGACCAGTAATTTTATGATCTACTTGTTATCTGAACTTCGGCTGAACTATATGTTTATTCAGACTTAACGGTTTTGCAACATAAAGGAATAAGCTGGTAAATGCATTGAACGCTTTGGTTCCAAGATACAAAAATAAAATTCAACATCCTGTTAATTTACAGTTTTTTGGAATTCCCATGATAAACTACAGAATTGCGTAACAATTTATTATTTGGTGAGCCAACCTCAGTGAAACCTAATCTTATAAGCATATGTGCTTGTTGATTGAAACTCAATCATTGGTTTGTATACAATATTTGTTTAGTAAAATCTCTTACTTTTGACACCATTAAATATATTAAAAACTGTAATTATTGCAGCTACTATCTAATCCAATAGGTTAAATTAGTGACCTAGTATATTGGCGTTGTCTGGTTACAATCATGTATAAATGTAAATGCAGTAACCCCCAATAAACCATAAGAGGGTAGCTTCTCAAACTGCCCTAAGGTAGTGAAAGAACTCTGCTAATAATTAGCTATTTATTAATAGACTGGATTGAGATACCCTCCAACATCTTGAGGAAAACATCCATCTAGGAATAACAATTCAATTGGAGACCCTAAGGCGATGGACAAGTCACTAGATCTCTCACTGTCACACATAATAAGTTTTTAGAAGTGACGTCATTGTAAGTTAGTAATGTCATCTTAGTGAGTCATCTGTATGTCACATAAAGTTTGTTTTAGTATGTGGTAAGATTTTATGGTATATATTATCTATTTAGAATGCAACTGTATCTTTATTGTTAGGAATATTAAACAGAGACATAAGTGTTCCTGTGGTCTATATTTACTTAAAAGGATAAAGAATACCAAACTAAGTGGGATTTTAACATATCTCTTGTATACACGGAGTACAGATATACTAGGACATATTTCTCATTATTAAAGGGGTCAGCAAGACTTGTCTTAGTTGAGATGCCTGAAAAAAGTATTATTTGGACCCCATAACATGGTCTGAAATGGCTTACCATATAGTTGCAGGATCTCTACCATGGATTGGTTCAATTTTCATAGATCATTTTGGATTGGCATTTAAAACCAATAGATTTGACTAATTATTTTTCTAGATTATATATGTAATAATATTGCCAATAGTATTAAATAATTACAGATAAAAATAAATACTGAAATTACTTAAATATTTCTGTTTTAACATTTATCCTATCTTATATTAATCTCGGGTAAGGCATATAAGCTTTTCTGAGATGAATTCTGAGGTATGGGTTTGAGCTAATTTATTTTGTATTTATAGTGTAGGCTTAATTTCTAATAAAGCATTGAGATCTCTGTCTCATCTATGGCTATTACAATTCAAAGAAATATGAAACCATAACTTGTATATATCTCGGATTTATCTTCACAGGGTTATGGGCCTAACACATTCTATGATTGAAGGGCATGATAGGAATAGTGATGAATGTGGTAAGAAAACAACAACACCAGACCCCAGACAAATGCTTAAGGGCGTCAATTTTGGTCTCCAGGATATCCATGAGTGTTGGAGCCAAAGCGTTCTATACACTTTTGTGATTCATTCCTGTTACAGGATCGTTAATAGTGAATGAACACATGGTTTGGCCGAAATACTGATACCAAGCAGATGATGCAAGGTGCAGTTCTCTAATGAGTAAATCAATTTGCAATGCATCGTATGCGGTAGGTAAACCCTTACATCAGCGAGGAAATGAGTTAATTTGCCATCTAAATGAAGACCTAGAAGTATTCGAGTATTGAGGTAAGATCAGACAATTCTAGTAAATTTCTGTGACCTAATCGTGAGTGGTATTAATCAATAGGAATCTTTACAGACAGTCTCATTTGCAATAATGAATAAGACGCAGGTGTTACCGCAATTGACACACGATAAAGATCGGAAAAGCATAACGGGAAATGGAAATAACTAGTAAAGCTTCGGCCCATTCGGGCATATACACACAATGCAATACCGATATGACATGGACAAAATACGATTACGTTTGTGACATGCAAAACTTTGCATTCATTTATTTTTTGCTAAGCAATATCAATATATATAATCCAATTATACAACACCCAATTGGCGACCCTAAAGCCTGTGGACAAGTCACTAGAGCTACTACAGTTTGCTATAGGACCTCTGTCTCATCTATGGCTATTACAACTCAAAGAAATATGAAACCATAACTTGTATATATCTCGGATTTATCTTCACAGGGTTATGGGCCTAACACATTCTATGATTGAAGGGCACGATAAGAATAGTGATGAATATGATAAGACAACAATAACACCGGACCCCAGACAAATACTTGGGGGCGTCAATTTTTGTCTCCAGGATATCATCCATGAGTGTTGGAACCAAAGCGTTCTATACACTTTTGCGGTTTAGCTCTTTATTTATTACTATTTTAGTTTGTCCGAAGTATTCATGACTATTTTGGTCAGCGCATATCACATTCGCCCCACACCGCGTGCCATGGTGTGAATCGATTGCAAGACCGTTCAACTCCAAATCGGTCGAAGTTATGGTAATTCTGGCAACAAGCGGATCATGAAATGATAAATCTGATATTAGTTGATTGAATGATTTGAGTATTTATATTAAATGAGGAAATTGGCTAAAGAACCATTCAAATAAGGACATAATAGTATTTAGTCAATAAGGATCTTTATGATAGGTCCCATTGTCGGCAATCCAAGATGATCTATCAAAATTGAACCAGCCAATGGCAGAGGGTCCTACAACTATATAAGTCATTTTAAATGACGTCTGGGGGTCCTGTTAACTTTTTTAATATATAATAATAAAATATTTAGAAGCATATCTGTACTCCGTGTATGCAAAGGGACACGTTAAAATGCTTCTTAATTAGGTAGTCTTTCTCCTTATAAACGAATGTAAGTCACAGGAATACTCCTGCCTCTACTTAGTATTACCAACATGATGGCAGAGAAAGCTTAGTTTACCATGGTCACAAAACCGGTAATTTTATTAGGTCAACGATTCGCGAATGCCGAAAATAAACTGGGCATTACCCATTTATAATCTCAACCGGACTTAAGATGCTAGAGTCTATAACAGAGCCAGGGCCAGAGCCAAGCGAGCAAGAGCATTTAACATACCATTTGGTGATCTGTCTTCCGTTTTATTTTTAAATTGGATGACATGCCACAGTCACTTCTAAATACCATCAGGAAATATCTAGTTCATTTGGTTAAGCGACAGGCTTATAGCTAAATAGTCACCATAAAGTTTTTTTTCATGTTTTTTTATTTATATTTTTTATGTCCTAAGTGAAATATAATCCGCTTAGGCCAGAGGGGAGTGTTAAAAAAAGAATATTTAATTATTTTAGGTATTTCTTTATACAGCTATAAATATTTAATATTATTGACAATTATTCTTATATATGTAGCCTGGGAAAAAAATTAATACAATCAATTAGTTAAACAGCAATCCAAGATCGAACCAGCCAATGGCAGAGGTCCTGCAGCAGCATATGTCAATTTAGATGACGTTTTGAGGTCAGATAAGACATTGCTCAGGTATCCTGCCTAAGACAAATCTTGCTGACTTGTTTAGTAATAATAAAATACGTCTTATCATATCTGTACTCTGTATACACAGGAACACGTTAAAACGTCTTTTAATTTGGTATTCTCTCTCCTAAATGAATGTAAGTCACAGGAACACTCTTGTCTCGACTTATTATTATTACCAACATGAAATATAAATACAAGGTTTCATACAATAATAAAGAGACAGTTGAATCATATACTACTGTTCATTCATATCAAATTACTACTATTATACTAGTTATAAAAAATTCATATTCCGGAATTCAATGTATCTTTGTATGTTTTTTTATATACAATATCTATAGTTTCTAAAGATGTTGAAGTGTATAACCCAGATCTTTTACTAGAAGGTCAACTAATAGAGCCTGGAGTTGCTTCTTCTGAGAGTAATAATACCATAACTATGTACTCAGCCACATTTAGATTATAGCCATCACTTACATAATATATTAGTTGGTAAGAAATTGAGAGCTTCCATAACTTGAGCAGAAATTATCATGCGCTTTAATTCATAGTACTGGATAACAATCTCCCAATAGAACTCAATATCTCCAATGCTGGTCCAATTTCTAATATGTAGTATAATATAATATAATAAAATATACTATAATACAATATAATATAAATAATGCTGTAACAACACAAGCCAATTAAACCATTCCTTCTATACCTAATTATGGTTACTATGATTTATTTACTTGTTCAAATGAATATAATATCACATTATATCAAATCATTCACATTAAATTATTTTAATTCATGCAGCTCATTGAGTAAATCCTAGATAGTGACGTTTTTCTTCTTACTGTTTTACATCTGTATTATAATTTGAGTTTATGCGTCGGAGCCGTGTTCTGTGGTGTTCTGTGTGCATGTCCAGAAACCTTGTTTGTATGTTTCTTTTGCTCAAAATTCGCCCTGGTAGAATATTACTCAATGAGCCTAGCTTCAATGATCTAATAAGCGCCAAAACCACGTGGCCCGTTAAATCTAAAATAGACTAATTTGTTTGATTGGCTGTAGGGATTTGTTCAAAGTTATTTGATGAGTGAATTGTCAGCATTGTAGAATCAAACTCAAAACCAGTAAGGTCATTGACAAAAATTCTCAATTAAACTTAACCAGAAATTGATGATTTTTCTCTATAGTAATAAGAGAATATAATATACAATAACTAAAAGAATGAACTTTAAAATTGTAGTGAGTGGGACAGTCATGAGTATTTCGGACATAAACCAAATCTTCAATCCCATTGGTTCCATGGCACACAATATTGGAGTGTATACCAATATCATATCATATCATTCACATTTAATTATTTAATTCATGCAGCTCATTGGATAAACCTGTGACGATGACGGTTTTCTCTCTCTCTTAAACTGTCTTACATTGGGATTAAAATTTTATATTAAAATTTAAATCTTACAGATTATACGTCTTCAATCCTATGGGTTTTATGACGACACTATATTAGAGTTCTTTCGTTGGACTCCCAAGACAGGAATATCTCTCATCTCCCTCCTCATACAAACATACTCTCCGCCTACCACTGTAATCATACAGCATAGGATGGTTACCAACCACCTGTAGGAAGGGATTAGGAAGGTAAGAGATGGTGTATAGTGAGGGGAATGGGACATGGCAGAGTATAGTATAGTATAGTATAATTCTATAGTAGTATGATGTGCTAGTGTAATAGTACAACAATGCAGTAGTATAATGATATAATAGGATGTGAGGGCACGGATAAATGTATATGAATAAGGAGGGGAATGGGATAATGTATAGTATCTAGTTTGATAGTATAATAGATGGTGTAGTAATATGTTTGTATAATAATATAATAGCATAATAATACAATAGTATAGTAATGTAATCGTATAATAGTATTAACATATATACATTGCCAAAATATTCAATACTTCCATTAGATAAGTTCCGGTTAACTATATATATATATTGGCCAAAGATCAGCAACACAGTGTATCAGATTATACAGAATATATTCCTATAGAATAAGATCGCAAACAATCATTAATGGTTAGAGTACTTTACTATTAGTTTATCTAGGGAGATGTAATATCTTGGGATATAGTAGATAGTATATAGTATATGTAGTATAGTGTATAATGTAGTGTATAGTATATAGTATATGGAGTACAGTGTACAGTATACAGTAGAGTAAATAATTTATATAGTATACAGTATATAGAATACAGTATACAGCATACCGTATAACAAAGAGAGAGAGGGAAGAAGAAAGAGAACATACCATAAAAAAGAAGGCCATTTGTCATAGATCAGACATGCAATTGTATGGAATATGTAGGTAGTGCAGGTGAAATCAAGGCATAGTTTTGCCCTACCTAATACAATCAACAGCCAGAAAATGCTAGAGGGAATAACGTCATGGATGAGGGATGATACCAGTGCGGGTATTATCTATATATATACACTATTTAAATAACCAATAAAAATCTTATTTTAAAACTAGCTTTACATGATCTTTGCGTAAACGTCTTATTCTTAACATTATTTAAATAACAAATAAAAGTCTTATTTTAAAATCAACTAGAAGTGAGTTATATATATATATATATATACAGTGTGTGCGCTTTACGGTAATAGAAGGGAGGGAGAGTTTAAAGGGACTGGGGTGTGTGATGTAGTATAATACTTGTATACCTATCTAAATACATATCATCATATTTATTATGCTACCTACTATCATGCGTACTACTTACCATGTATACTGAAGCAAAAGAGTCATAAAAATCATATTCAATAAACACTAACATTAGTTTTTTCAAAAAAACTCAAAAAATAGAAATATATATAATAAACTACTATATTAAAAATTAAACTTAAAACTTACGTAGTTATGGAGTTAAGAATATATGCAACCACAGTCAACCCTTCTAGTCCCTGTAGATGCATAGTTCGTGATGATAGTACATTATCCAAAGTTATATTATAGTCTTTTGTAAAGAAATATACTATGTATAACCAAAACCCCATACTCATATAGAACAGGGTCTGTAGACATACTATCTGGGCGGAGATAAGCCAAGGGTCCCATATATTATGGCGGAAATTATTAAACATATTATATGGTGTAGTTGTTACTGTTATTATTATTATTACTATTACCAATCTATACTCTGATAATAATGATACTATTGTTATTGTAGTCGTGTTATCGCTTTCGCATGGTCTGTGTTTATATTTTAGTGTGTTTTACTAAATTTTATAAAATGCAGGTTAATTTTGAGTAGTTATCAAGACACAGTATAACGTGTAGGCCGACCCAACTAAGAAGGGAGAAAGGATAAAGAGCGTTTTATGCAATGGTTCAATTAGGTTATTCTTTGGAAGTATAGTATGTATAGTGTGTAAAGTGACTGTTGTGGGTACTTGTATATGTATATGGTATATGAATGTATATATAATAAACAAAATAAACAAATTACGTTGTCATTATGCAGTAAAATTAAATGCCTGTCCTCTTTGCGTATATGTTTAAATGTAAATTTTAAATTTTAATGTTATAATATTACCCAGTAATATAAGTTTTATATAAAATATAACCACATATATTATAATATAATATAATGTATTATATATGTACAAAATGATCATCAATTGTAGAGGCCGCGTAAAATAACTTTTTATTTTTAAAAAATATTAATGTCAAATTAAATTGTAAATTGTTTCATGCTATATTCTATTGGATTATGATAATTTTAGATTTTATGATAAAATAATATTTTATTAGAATATCCTTTTTAGGGTCGCGCAAAATAACTTTTTTTAAAAAAAAATATTAATGTCAAATTAAATTGTAAATTGTTTTATGCTATATTCTATTGCATTATAATAATTTTAGATTTTCTGATGAAATAATATCATATTAGAATATCCCTTTTAGGGCCGCGTAAAATAACATTTCTTTTAAAAAAATATTGATGTCAAATTAAGTTGTAAATAGTTTCATGCTGTTCTATTGGATTATGATAATTTTAGATTTTATGATGAGATAATATTAATATTCTACGTATTCTATATTAGAATATCCTTTTTAGGGCCGCATAAAACAAACTAAACCTTCAAATTTAAATTTCCATTGTTTCACGGTATGTTTCATTGGATCATTATCATTGTAAAGTTTATAATATAATATAATCTTACATTATCATATTTTAATTTTAGAGATGTGTCCATCCAAGCATCTCGGCACAAGCACAAATGAAGCGCATAGAATGTAATATCATAGTCCATAGCCATAGAGTATATATATATATAAAGTGCATGAATAATAAAACATAATATAATTAAAATTTATTATTTTAATTAATTATAAAAATATACGTATATAACTAGTAATATATTTATGTATTAATCTAGCGTCATCTACTCCTTCCATTCTGTATTTACAAATACGTAGCCCTATATCATATATATAAATTTTGCGCGCGTAATAAAGGGTAGTAAAAATTAAAATTCTAAATTTCACTATCATTTAATAATAAAATTATGCGTATATTACTCGCACTATGCTAATATATCGGTTCTTAACCCCACATCCCGAGTAAGTATTACCCCACTGCGTAAATAACATAGCATGCAAATCACGCTATAAATATTCTGCTGTAAAATTATACTTTATAATAAATTAATTTAAATATAATATTGTTTATATTTTACAAATACATTATTATTATTATTATTATTATTATTATTATTATATATTTTATTTTACTTAATATTTTGGTAAGCCTTATCTATTTATTTCTTATGATGCATCTATTTTCAATGAGTAGATGCCTATAGTATGTCATGGAGGCGATAGTTATATGCTATTGGACCATATCCTACTCAATGTGTTATAAGTCAAATGATTGGTAGATGTACTGCTTGTCCGTGCAGGCTGCACACGTGTCCAATGAAAAAATATCTGCCCCCTCAACCCAAGAGGAGATAAAAGCATACAATTAGATAAAAGAAATTAACATAATATTTTTGACATAAAAATATATATTTTTAAAATAATTTTTAACCATGAATAATTCTACAAAAATTAATATTAAAATAGTCTAATTTCGTCTACAAAAAATAAAAGTCTTTTTTTTTTATGTGGAAAAACTATGCAGTTTATACTCATGTATAAACCAATAAAATAATATGAATAGCTTACAAAAACCATTATAGATGAATCCAAAGATATTATTGGTTAGCAGTAATTATTGCCATTGTCCAAAATAATAAAATGATTCAAGCCTTCTAGATCAATATTGCACCAATAAAAATGTTTAAATAGCGTTCTGTTACAGCCAATCAAAATACGTTGGCTTCAAGAGCAAGATCGCGATATTTATTTGGCAGTTTGTAACTACATCAGCAGTGCAGGATAGGTATATCCTATGTATATACACTTATACTACTAAGTGGTTGCTTCATCTCATATATTGTATATTGTAGCTACTTCTTTATTTGGAAGTGTATGCAAGTTTATGCATCAATCAAAATTAACAACTCTACATGAAAAAATCAAAATAAAAATGCATTCATCCCAAGATTCAAGTAATCCTAAGGGTGGTCGTAGTAAGAAATACTTAACGATTACAAAACAGTCAAAACATAAAGAACGTAATAAATCCGCTCCGTTAGTACGAATATGCGTACTAGGTGATAAAAAAGTAGGAAAAACAGGGTTGGTAACTAGGTTTGTTGAGGGTGCCTTTGTTGAAACTTATGAACCTACTAGTCTTGGGACTAAGACAAAGAGGGTAATGGCCTCGGGTAGGTTGATGTATTCGTATGTGTAAGTATGTAAATGTGGAGATAGAAATACTATCTTGTAATATGTATTTATGTACGTATAGACATGTATATTTTTATATTTCTTATCTTAGACTTCTATTATTGTTGTTGTTGTGTATGTTGTGTGCTGTGCTGTTTTTGTTTTTGTTTTCAGTTTTATGCTTGTTTGCAGATAAATAGACAGATAGTAAATTTTTATTGTATAAGTTGAAGGTAATAAAATAATATGTAGTATAAGTATATACTATAACTAATTAATAATTATGCTTTATTTCTGATTATTTTTAGTATGCCTGATCTGATGTTCGTTTGAATCAATTATTTTATCATTTAAAATTTATTTTTAAAAATTTATGTACATTTTTATATCTCAACAAAAAAGAGTTACATGGTACAAAAGCTACCAGCTTTATTTGTTTATTTAAAAAATTCAAATAGCTAACATGTAATCAAATGCATCAGGTAAGGAATTTGAAGTGGAGATTACTGATACGCCAGATTATAATGTATTCAAGAACACTATAGGTGGATTGGAAAGGCAGACTTATCTTACTAATGATGGTATGAGGTTGGTTATATAACATTATAAAATTTATTCCATATTGCATTGTATTATACTGTATATGGCATTTTCTAAACATAAATAAACGGTGTGATAGAAATAATTAAATCAAGTGTATTGGAAATAGGACTAGTACTGTTGTGCTGAGTTTTGCCAAATAGTCGTCGTCAGGTTTAGGTAAAAGGGAAGTTAAAGTTTTCGTTAGCTGCTCTTGAATATCTCTCTGATGTTCAATGGATATAGAAGCTTTTAACTTCTTACCCGGCAATTTATATGGATGCAATAATTGTGATCTAAATGTGGATGTGTATGTATAGTTACAGTATTACTATCGTAGGAAAAATTGAAATCAGATTCAATTAGTTGGCCTTCTAGTAAAGTATCTGAAATATCTACTTCAAACTCTTTGACAACTATAGACATAAAGCACATAAACGAAATGGGAAATGGTGTGGATTGAGAACAGTGTTTATTTTAAGAGTTGCTTTTGTTCCTTTTATACATTTCCAATTTTATCTTGATAATCCATTTGTACTACACATTTGTACTACATTCTTCTAAAATGGCTAGATTGAAGCCATTATGCAATTAACTAACATTGAACCGATTACAAAAATTGATTGTTATCAGTACAAAAGAAACATTGAACGCTTTGGTTTCAACAAACTGCATAAAACCCATATTATAAGATTCTATCTTTTTATGCACGGAAGATGATAGAGTAGTTACAAGATATAATGTAGTACAGTGCAATACACTGTAACATACTATTAGGTTGCTATGCACTATTACTGCACCACAGCACCACTCCTTGCTCTATCTAATCCTTACTACCTCTACCTTTCCTCCAGGTTTTATGCTGGTGTATTCCGTCAATGATCGTGAATCCTTCAATTTAGCATTAGAGGCTAGGAAGAGGATATTAACGGTTAGTTTTCAATTAAAATTGAATGTTAAATTTTTATTTTTATTGGGCCTGCTTATGGTTTTTGGGATATATATATTTATGTGTTCATATAGGATAATGGTATATACGGATATAGCGTATTTATTCCATTATACTGTTATGAATATCTTATCCTATCCTCCAATTATAACACCCACTTCCTCTTCTTTTTTTCTCTCCAGTTCCGTCAAGATTGTCCTATGATGTTAGTAGGAACTCAAGCTGATGATATGAGTAAACGCTCACGTGAGGTAAGAATCATTTTCTGGGCCTACTAGTTAGCCTTCTAATGTCATCTACTACAAAGTATATATTAAAAATATTATTATTACTATGGTATTAGTCTAATATCATCCAATACAAGGTATATATTAATAATAATAATATGATACTAGTTATGAAATCATATCTTCTCTGATGATGGCATATAACGGTCAATGATGTGAAACATTGAAATACTTAATTACCAATACCTACTCTCAGATCCCAGCAGAGGAGGCTAAAGGATGTCTTGAAGGCAATGATCTTCTTTCATTCGTGGAGGTAAATGGAAGAATCTCTATTGGTTTAGACTTAATTAATTATAGCAGACGGTTTCCTACATTGTTTGCTAGAGTTGTGTAAAAATATGTTGTATTTATTGTAAAGTGCAGTGATATGATTGTATTGTATGTGTATTATTATTATTATTACCACTACTACCACTGTATTTCCATTTTAAACAACAATAATATTAAAGTCAAGTTCTAATTGGTGGATATCCGCAGACTACATCCATTAGACCAACCAGGAACACCCATTTCCTAGATCTAATTACCAGTATCTCAAATTTTGGAGATTATGAAAAGTTTAATCTAGGTAGGCTGGAGGTCCATGTATGATATATATATATTATGTATTGAATGTTGTGATATGTATATTATATAATAATACTATTAAGTTTATGTATACTCTATTCGATTCTATATAGAAAATAAATAGAAAAGGTAAGTTGTCGTGGTAGGTGGGTCACGTGTTCTGTATTGCACTTTTCACATTTTATAATAATATTACTAATATGTATATTTATACATACGTACATGTTAGTAAAGGTATAATACTATTTTTATATGGGGTATAATGTGTACATTTGAAAATTTTATTTGTAGTGTATAAATTGATTCTTAAGTCTGTAAAGGTCATAGGGCTGTTCTATATATACTTTCATATTTTTCAGTTAATACTTGGTTATTTTCGACTCGCTTTATAGATGTGTTACGTGCTATGTATGTTATATATAGAATTACCAATTATATAACTATATTTAGATAGTATATAGCCGTATATAGATGTTGCATGACTGTGTTAATATGATGTGTTTTATTTGCTTTTCGCTTTTCAAGTATTTCTATATTGAAATTTTATTAATTTTAATTCAACCCCTCCTGTCTCTGTAGTCCTCTGTGAAAAATTAAAGCACCGAGGATTAGCTTTTGTAAATATACTATTTTATTGAATTTTCATGTAATTTTAATTTAACCCCCCCCCCCCCTCACCCCTATCCTCTTGTAATTGTATTAGATGACGGTGGGGATATGAAGAAAACGCGAGGAAGGGGCCCAAAGACATATCCTGCCAACGCCCCCCAGATATCGTTGGTGAGATATCAGTGTTGTGGCATATATATATGTATGGTTTATATGTGTGATAGTGTATAGTATAAGACAGTAGAGTATAATATAATAGAGTATAATATAATATAGTAGAGTATAGTATAATCTGATCTAATATTATGTTATGTATGTTAACCTCCCATCCTGTATACCGTCTCTCAGTCCAACTCTCCCTCTCCCACTAGGATATCGCTTATTTCTAAAGGAAGTTCAGAAGCAGAAATAGGTAAGAGATCTTGATAATCATTGGATGGTATGTAGAGTGGTTACGGTGTGGTTGTTTTAAGGATATGTGATAAAAGAAAGTTTATAAATATGGAATATAATGGAATACAATATTATATTATTATATAATATGATATTAGATATTACTGTAAATACGCCTATTGTCCTATACTAACACAAGTTTATTTGACAATTTTATTATGCTTTAATTTAGATTGGGTTATTCATTTAACTAATTTAAACTTTTATTTAATCTGCTTTGTCCAGCCTAAATCCTATATAGGATGTTTGGGATGTGATACACATGTAAGTCTGTTATGTCTTAGCTGGCAACACCAATAATGCATGTAATGAAAATTTTAATGATTCAATCAAATGTTTTAAATCCATTACTGGGGGATGCCTTTGCCCGTTATCTTTAATATATGCTTCTAATCTTATTCACGTCCAATCAGATACGGATAAGCCACCACGCTCTCCTTCGTTATATTCGCCCTCCCATTATGAGTCTACAGTCGTATGTATGGGTATGTGGTATTAAAATTTATTATCTTATTATATGCTATTTTAAAATTTTAGAATATAACCATATTCCATACATAATATATCATTTTTCATTAATATCTCATATCAACACATATATATTAAATTTGACATAGTATTTCTTTTATGCTATTTGATATTTAAATTTAAATTTCCCTATCTAGACTGATGAATAGACCCAGTTATTTTTTTAAATCGTACCTTACTATGCAATCAAACTATATGATTGAAAAAATTTCCTATATATAATTGATATATATATATATTACAAGATTTAACTCACCAATCACATCTCTCCTTATTTTATAGATCCCGTATTTGACGTGCTACACTCTAGAATTCCCAAGATTCCAGGATCTCCAACTTCAACTAGGTCCAAGGCGGCTTCGACGGGAGGAATGTAAGATTTCGATTGCCTATATGCTATGTATTGATATACTATGTATGAACAGCTTATGTAGATGAGATAATATTGTTTTATTATTGGATAATGCATTACAATTAAAATCTGA
>NAOQ01000008.1:195790-228700 GCA_002751075.1 Ichthyophonus hoferi
GATTTCGATTGCCTATATGCTATGTATTGATATACTATGTATGAACAGCTTATGTAGATGAGATAATATTGTTTTATTATTGGATAATGCATTACAATTAAAATATGGTGCAATTGAATAGTATTGCCTAACGTAGGATATAGGATTGTAAGTGATTGGTTTACATGGAGAGATGATATTATTGGTGTGTTGTTATTGAGTAGGGGTGATAAAGTAAGAATATAAAGTTCATTATAGTGTAGTATGATAATATACAGTATAATGCATTAAAGAATATGATATAGTTCAATCACACCGTGCATTTAAATTTTAGCACACCTATATCATCCATATAAACACCCAGAATACATTTTAGGATATTATAATATAAAATAATCTAATTACGCCATGCATTTAAATTTTAACTCCCCTATCTCACCATTCAGACCTAGCGCAGGACGCGATCAAAAGAATTTCATGGGCATGTTTAGAAAGGAAAAAAAAGTATCGACACAATCAACTGTCCAATTAAATCTCCAGAATATAATTAGTATTAACGGCCCCAATTTATTGGCGGTGCCGCCTCAAGAGGATTATATAATTATCAGCCAAAACCAATCGGCTCCTCCTACTCCAACTATAACTACTGTGGCTACTCAATCTTTTATTAATATCAATGATTCAACATTGTATTTGAGGCGGTCTATGGTAAGTTGTGTTATAGTGGTGAGTTTATGCTGTTATGTTTGTTATGTTATGATATAGTATCCTACATTGTATTATATCGCAATAAATATCTACAATTACATCTTACCGTCTAGTAGCTTATTGACTCTTTCATTTAAGCCAGGATGGTAATTGGCTCCCTGGGTTTTTTGACTTTAATAAGCAATTAAATAATGTTTGCTGATAGTAATTCAATCCCTGCAGAATAGTGCTGGGGGTGTCAAAGGCGGTAGAACTCGCAAGAAATTTCCCGATCCTGAAGGCAAGTTGATGTGGAATAGATATACTATATATTCTAGTATAGTATAGTACATTGTACTATATACCATAGTATATGAGATGAGACTGTATTATATTATACTATAATGTACTAGATTATATGATATTACACTGTACTATACCATACCATACCATTACAATTTGATCTGACCTTGCATTATCTCTTCCTCTCCCTCTCCTTCTCCCCACAGAGACACCAATGGAAGAGGAAGTACAGCCTTCATCCAGTGAAAAGGACGTTGAGGCCGACATAAAACAACTTGCCCTAAACCCCACTTCTCCACCCAGCCAGTCCTCCAAGTCAAAAGACTCAACCTCAAACTCCAATTCAACCCCCCCTATCACTTTAACAGCCCCCCCTCCCATTTCAACATCCACACCTCCCATTTTAACAGCGCCCCCTGTATGCCCCCCCAGAAATTACCAAGTTTCAACACTGGAAAAATCCAACTCACTTCCATCTGCGTTTGAAAAGGATGACGGCGATGACACCATTACACCAATTACGGCTAAGAGTAATAACAATACCTCAGTAAGCCCAGTACCTGCTGTACCTCAACCTCTACCAGAAAAAATGCAAAAAATGGAAATCCCCCCTAAAATTTCCAGGCACCCAGTACCTAAACCTAGGCCTGGTGCTGAAAATGTATTGCAAGCCCCCTCCAGACCTCCCCCTATGCCCATAAATGTGGTGGTTGAAATTATGCGTCCTTCTAGACCTCCACCTACGCCTGTAAATGGATCTGAAGCTGGATTTTCAGGAAATACACCCTCCAGAACCCCCCCTGTACCTCCTGGTTTCGCCAATCCGCGCATTTCCATGGATTCTCCTCCTCTGGTTGGTAGCTTCTATACTATCCCATACTGTACTTTCATATTTTTTATATACATATATAAAATTCCTGTAGATGATAAATGAACAACATTTTAAATGATAAAAGTCAACATATTTAATAGTAAACGTATCTTTTTCTTTTTCTTTGATGTATTACTACTACTTACATACTTTGCCAACCCCACTTCAGCCATGCATACATATATATACGTATGTGCAGAAACATTAGATAGTATATATATGCTAACCTTTCATTTTTTTATTTTTCCAGGCCCCCCTCTCGGCCCCCCCCTATAGTATCCCCATAGAATGCACCCTAGCCCAACCCTTACCACCAACCAGACCTACTCCTAAGCCTAGTGCGTTTGATTTTAGGAGTCAGCATAGCCCTTCTTCAGAAGTTTTGTGAACTTTGATCAGATTAACTCCCTAATTTGGACCACCCAGGCTTATGTAAGAGTGGATTATATTAATATTTTATATAGCCTAATATAGTAATGCACCAGGAGTGTTAGTAGATAGATAATAAGTTAGCATACGTGAAAGATATATCATAGTCGATTATGCTATGAGATGCCTTATTTGACAGTTTGAAATTGTTGTGAGGGTAGATGTAGATAGATAATCTGGCAGAATTACATTTAAGCATTAGTAAATCTTACAAGGCAGTGTTAAACCTAATGTACAAGTTATAACTAAGTGTACTATAAATTAAAATGAAAATAAGAAGCCGTAGGAAGCTGTGATAGTTCTAGTGACTTGGCCACAGGCTTTGGTATCTTCAATTGGTGTGTGTATAATAGCTGGTTTCACTGGGCCAGTAGTAGTAATAGTCACTTGATCTGATCTGTCCTTGAGGTTCAGTTGTTGTGGTAAATGTTCTATAGAAGGTGCATATACCGACCCTCTAGGTAACTGGCTGTAGTAATTATACCTGCTCTAATTCAGAGGAAATCGATACTTTTATTTGCTTAGGTGCTGGTGTGGAAATTGCGCCATGAGAAGGATATCATATTAGGACGTTAATAGTAACTATCATTGCTATTTAATGTTAGTAGGTAGAAGACACGGGTAAAACATTGCCATGTGACTTGGATTGTACTACGTGTGATGAGGAAGACCTAAGAATCAAATATATCAATCAGACAATGAATACTCGACAGACTATGTGCAGACCTAGACCTAGCTGTATCCTACACCACAAGTCTAAGGGGATCACGATTTCTGCTTGTCATTTTGGATCAATTCAGTCATTAACTGGCTTGTTACTGCGTATGATCTAAAGCCAAGACCTTCACATGCTTTAGGCACTACCACAAAGTCTCAGCTGCACTCCATGAAGTTCCACTTGTACATTTATTTACTGATCGTGGAGGAGATGTTGTAAGTATCCTCATGAAAGCCTACTATGATAATGAAGGGTTTATAAGACAGCATTCAACATCTTACCATACAGAACAATCTGGTCTAGTATACATATGTCTGCATTGGGGCATAGATTCTGGTCTGAAGTAGTCAACTCGGCAACCTTCGCATTCAATCTGTCACCCACAACAACATTTTCCAGAGGTGTTATACCATTTGCTATGTGGCATTCAAAACTGTTTGTCCTATGTAAGAAACTGCGTGTGTTCAATCTAAGGTAGTATTCCATAGACCAAGCAAGCCAAAACTTGCATTAAAAGGAGCTGAGGGTATCTACTTAAGGCCTCAACCTGACTTGATAGCTTATTGCATCTATGTGCCTGGGGAGAAACCTCTTCTATTAAGCAATTATTTGACCTTCTTTGAGAATTATTTTTTATTAACCAAGAACAAGGACAAGAGATAGGCAGACTTGTAACAGCTGAAAAGATTAGCAACCAACTCCAAAACAGCAGGATTCATTTATTTAATGGTGTGGATATGGATCTAAGACAGCATCCAACAAGTTTTTAGTTAGAAACCAAGATGTCAGATTTGCAATCAAATTTGGGAACCATAGCACATTAAATTTTATCCTTATATCATATTAGTACAGTTCAAGCTGATGATGATGAATCACCTAGAGAACATCATTCATTAGGACAATGAAATTTGAAAGAAAACATTGCTTCACCTGAGCCAATTTTTAATATTTCAACAATGCCCGATCTCGAGACATCTATTGGCAACTTATGATGCCAGAAATCAGTCAATCAATAATGAATACAAAGAGTTTTTGGATTTGAGGACTGGCAAGCTGCTAAAATATGTTTCATCTTTCACAGGATTGTTTCCCTTGTTAGATACTCAAATAGTAGCCCTGAGAAGAACAATAGAGTTAGAAGGTATCCCAGGAGAAACATACAAGCTAGAAGTACCCTTGGACGTCAGTCTGGGAGAAGCTCATGATATACCTATAGTTAAGACAGTTGTGGATCTTGGAAAGATACTATTATTACACACAATGTGGTTTTTAAAATTTAAGTGCATCAATGAAATGGCAATGATAGACGGCAGGCAAGCAGAACTGGTTATTCTTGTGAAAATACAGAAGTTCCGTGAGTTTAATTTTACATAATCACTTATATCTACACTAACTGCATTATGAATATTTTGTGCCTATTGTGCTGGCATTAATCTAGTGTTTCAACAATCTGATATCAGTGCAGCTTGCCTTTTCTCACCTCACTATGATGACATCTACATTCAAAAAATCCATGATTTTATATTAGCCAACCCAGCAACTCATGTTATTAAGTTGTATAGCAAAGCAGTGTATGGATTTGTTTTAGTATTTCAGCCCCTACAAGTGTTTGTCCGCATACTTCATAATGTCTTGTATAAAAATACTTAATTGTTTATGTAACACTGAACCTTTAAATGTTAAGTAGCGTTTTTGAGGTTTCAATCAGTAATTCAAAGTTAGACATTAATTAATGATAATTAATTAATTACAAGATGTTACAAATCAAATTTTAGTGCATTGGGACTAGATGTCTAGTGCAATCTAGAACGTAAATTGACCATGGCTTTAACTAGTGTTGGTCATTGGCACTTAATACTATATTGATTGATGATACATGCGTGAAACATAGCATTCAGAATAATCTTTTGCATAATCATTGGACAATTAGTGGGTAAAAACTTGTTAAATATTTAAAATAATTTGGGAATTTATTTATGTAGGTAAATATATTTAATATTATTAGCAATTATTATTACATATGTACCCAGGGAAAAAAGTCAATGCAATTTATGGGTGTTAAACGGCAATCCAAAATAAATTAGTGAAGTTAAATTAGCCAATGGTAGAGATCCTGCAACTGCAACTGCATAAGGAGCCATTTCTGATCATATGTTTTGGATCCAAATAACATATAGCTTAGGTATCCTGTCTAAGAAAAGTCTTGCAGACTTGCATATATATAAAAATATGCCTTAGTATATCGGTACTCTATGTATGCAAAGGGACACGTTTAAACCCTCCTTAATTCGGTGTTATTTTTTTTTCTAAACGAACATGAGTTACAGGAACACTTGTGTCTCTACTTATTATTTCCAATATGGTAGCAGAGAAAGCTTAAATAGTTTACCATGATCACAAAACCTGATAATTCTATTATGTCCACAATCCACGAATGTTGAAACAAACATTATCCCAACCCTACAGCCATCTACTAATTTCTAAGTGTGAAGATTCAATTTCATTACATCTACACATTGTCTTCAAATTTGCCCTTAAACTATCAACATCTCTAGCTTCGAAGTGACACCAAGGTAAGGTGCAAAACAAATGGGGAACACCCACCTATTTAGCTGCCAGATGCCAGCTACCAGATGCAAGAACCAGAGCCAGCCAGAGCAAACAGGTTACTATTTACGTATTTATTAGCTATTTCTTAGCTATTTCTTATGTATTTCTTATGTATTTCTTATGTATTTCTTATGTAACAGCTGGGCAACACCCACTTATGACATTAGCCGCCAGCTGCCAGACGCCAGATGCCATAGCCTACAACAGAGCCAGAACCCGAGCCAAAGCAAGTGGGAACATTTAACATAGAGTTTGGTATGCTGCCTTCCGTTTTTTTTACATTGGGCACGATGCTGCAATCCCCTCTAAATGTGTCAGAGAAAATCAAAGTCTTTAAGGAAAATAATCATACTCCAGCTTAAAAGTTGCATTATTTAATCAACCAATAATACATACAATATATATATATGTCATCGTTATTGTAATGTTTAGTTTACCATTGGCGCTCAAATATGACAGGATGCTGGAGCATCAAAGTTATGGGAATAAGAAGTTCCTTTTTATGTGCTATTTTAATTGGTCTCATATCTATTAATTCAATTAGAGATTAGGCTCTTAGTTTCTAATTGGCGATACATTACATATAAATAGATATCTATTTTTGATGTACCACATGCTAGTTTATTGATTGGCTAGTATACTTATTGGCTATAAGTCATACTATATGAGCTCATTTAAGAAAACCAGGAATGTCGCCTGTTTCCCATTCTTCGTTTTTTGAGAAGTACAATGTTTACGTAGAACGTTTACTATAGTCGTCAATTCCCCAAAAGAACTATCTAGTCGATAATTTAGCCACTTACTTATTAGTCATCTATTTTTATATGGATCGATAATAAAGAAATTGATAAGATAACAAGATTACTAACAGGTCAGTAATCTGGCGTTAAGCTATATAACGCTAATGGTGACCTGAAGTACGCCCTGGTTTTCACATTCTCTTATGGAAAAGCAATAAACAATAAAAAAGTTATTATAAGCTACTCCTATGAAAATATCTAAAACATAAAGCAAAAGAATTGCAATTATGGGTGGGCGTAAACATTGGGATCGCCGAATTAAAACTAAATACCAGGTTGAACTTGCCGGTGGAATCAAATTATTATGTCCCTTGACTCAGATACTGGTTCTATAGGAACCATACATTCGGGAAAAATGTCAACAGGAATTATCTAATTCATGTGACAAGATTGTTAACTCCAAATAAACGCATAGTTATAAATGATTTGTCGATACATCTTTTTGCATGTAGTGAATGATGGAAGCAAAACAATTGCAGTTTGAATTTAGGTCGCAACTACAAGACACTCCATTACCAGAGTCCCCAACTCTGAGAATAGCTTATCTTCAAGCTGAGCTACATGTTACTGCTCAGCAAAATAAAGACATCGTACTAAATGCAACCGCAAAAACAGTAGTAGAATTAGCAACAACAGCAGAAACAACAGCAACAAGAAACAATGTTGCAATAACAACAATTAATGATGCAACTTCTTCAAAGATTGGTCACCCAGGAGAGTTTGTTTATCAAAATACTTTTCCATCCAGTTTTACCGCCAGCACCTTTACAATCCGTTGCATCACAGCCTACATAATACACCCTATCTTCTGTGCCTAATCCAAACCTCCTGATGGGGGCTCATTCAGTACTTTTATTTTGGCCCAGGAGCACTCATCCTCGGTTTCTGCCTCATCAAACTGCTCCCCTGAGCTCTAATATATCTTAACTAGTACCACCTCCTGTAACAGAGTCTCACTCATCATTCATACTACCTCCATCTCTATATGTTAAGTAATTTTCAGCCAACATGGGCTCTCAGTCCTTCAACCGTCCTGCCAGGCATCAAATGCTGATTGATCCAACCAAAAGCTTTCATTAATTAAAAACCATCACTTATCCTTATTATCAGTGCTGTAGAAATTTATCGGAATCTATGTCAGTTCTAGCAACTTGTCCACAGCTGTCGGGATCTCCAATTGTGTATTTGATAGTGGTTAATTGCACTGGACCAGCAGTAGCGATCGTCAGTTGATTGAATCTGTCTTTAAGGCACAGTTGTTGTGGTAGAGGCTCTATAGAAGGCCCATATACCAACTCTTTAGATAAGTGGCTGTAGTAATTATATCTTTGTTCTAATTCATTAGGAATTGATGCTTTGATTTGCTTGGATGTGAATGTGCCAATTGTATAATGAGATTGATCAGTAAGGGGTGATATATTACGATGTAAATAATTACTATTGTCACTGTTTAATACTAGTGAACATTTTTCCGACCTCTGAACGAGCAATAAATCTAGATAATGATTATCATATGCGAGTGCTAACGGTGGATTAAACATTAAAATATTGATGTGGTTATTGCATACATATAATTAAATGCAAAGTATCTGTGTGTTACAAGAACTTTGTATTTTTGCTACTGATTACTACGTATGTGTAAGCAGGTTGTGTTTTTTTCTAGTGTTCCCAAATATGTGTGTACGGGGGTCCTTTATAGTAGACTTGTTTTGTTTTTTTTGGCTTTATTTTACTACTAGTTCTAATTTTTGACTAGCACCAAGGTAGCTAGGTTTAATTAACTTAGATGGAGCTAATTATAAATATTATTATTGGTTAATACAGCTCATGAAAAATCCGAAAGACCCAGTAGGGATGTCTAATTCTATATTGATAAGGTTGTATTAGTGTTTCCTTATATGGCTCATTAGTTAACTCATTACATGCAAAACTATATATCGATCAATCAATTATAAATATATACCAGAACGTGAGTATGCCGCTCTCAAGGGCGCTAATCCCTACAAATTTGTCAATGACAAGATGACAAAGCTGTCCAAGGTTATTGAAATAACCTCCGACAACATTATTGCAGGCTGGCTTGATGATTTCATAAGCATCAAAATAAAAGGGGTGAGTTAGCCTATATGTTCACGGCCTAATATAAAGCTGCTGCCACCAAACTACATAGTACCATTCATCAAATGCATGGTAATTTGACTTTGGCTGCTGCTCTTCGGGTTATTTAAAACTTGCCCAAGTATGAAGGTACGGTTGCTTAATTGGAGGCACAAAATGACGAATCCCTTCTCTGACAAACAATTCTTCACATGGTCGAGTCCTACAAACGTGAGCGTGTCAGAATCTGATAAATTCACAAAATTGCTATCGCTATTGTTATCTACAATCTTAAACTGTCTGTCTACATTATCATCGGAACTATTGTCAAGTTCCTCAAAAGATACCTACAAATTTCTTCCTCACTGTCTGAGGAGAATCTAATCCTTAATTTCTTCTTACTAACCACATATCCAATTTAATTTTATTTGTAGTAGAGATAACTGTCTTCCTTGAAATCTTGGTAGCATTTGGTGTGGGCGTCTGTCTCCTCAAAACTCCCTTTGCTAATTCCTACTAACGACATAAAGAGACTAAGTCTTTGGTATGGCACTTTTATTGTAATAACCCATATGACAGAATGGATCCACACTAAGTCCATGTATCCTGGTTGTATATTTGTTGGCCCAAGTTAATACTAGTTGACCTTTTGATAAACACTAAAGATACGGATATCCCCGTTTAGGGGTTATCCTGAGCTGTGTTATTGGCAACATATTTTCCAATGATTATTTAAAGAATCATTTTGTTGCCACGTATCTTGTTTGCATCATGTATCATTACATGTACTTTAAAACTAATGACCAACACTGTTTAATAACCTACGGTGAATTCTCAAATTAGACTTCACTTAGTAAACTAGTCCTAATTAAATATAATTAGAGACATCATGTAATTAATTAATTAACATTTACTATTTTCTAACACTTACAAACCAATTATAACCTCTTTGTAAACGCTATTGACTATTTTGAGATACAATGCAAAACAAGCAATAAATAATGTATAATCTTGTACTAGACAGCATGAGATATTTAGCCTAATACTTGTAGGAATACTTCAGTACTTCCCATACATCCCCACATACCTGTGACGACGCTACCTACCCATCAAAACTTGGTTTCTGATGAGCATTCATGCACTGTTCAGGGGCTAGAGTTTTGGTGAGTATGTCTGCTCTCTGATAAGGTGTTGAAATCGGTTTTATCTCAATATCTCTGTTTCTTACAGAGATAATAGTTTAGTGGTACTTTACACAGATATTTTTAGTGTTTTCAGTTATACTATTGTTTTCTGAGATCTGAATTGTAGATTGATCATCCTTATACACAGGCAATGGGCTTGTCTCAATATTAATACTATCTAATATGCTGGGAGTCTTTACTATTTTGTGTACTGCTGCTGCACTTAGTGCTATATATACTTAACCTCTGTACTTAAACTGGCTATTATAGACTGTTTCTTACCAAACCATGATACTGGTGAGTTGTTCATGAACAAAATGCACCCTGTGATGGACTTGCTTGCTGTCTTATCTCGGGCATAATCGGCATCTACATATGCTTTCAGGTTTGACAGTGTCTTGGATATTGCAAAAATCTACGTCGGGGAACAAAATTGGATATACCATCACATGTAGAACCATCTTCCAGTGAGATTGAGATAAATTGAAGAAAAACTGCCCTAGGCATCTGAGCTAATTGCAAATGCAATATCTGGCTTGTTAATCTATAAATCCAGAGAAGGCTTCCTATCGCTTTTTAGTATTCTCTGATGTTGCATCTTGGGGTTAACTCTGCATCTTGGTCTAAATCTAACACATGCTTGGGAGGGACGGGGGATATGGTCCTCTTAACACTTTCCATGTCATACGACTTGAACACCTCTTTGGTGTATCCCTCCTGTGTTGAATGTATGGTCCCTTGATTGTGTTTCTGAATTCGATATTCCAGGTACTTCACCAGAAACCTTATTTCCTTAGTATCAAAATGTGCCTTTATGTTGTCAGTTTGATTCCTGGTAACAGGCTTGTTGTTGAACAAAATGTGCATTTTGTCAACATATACATTACCATAAAAAGTATGGACGGAGAGCCATGAGACACGAATAGACATGAATCTGCATTAATCAGGTATAGGTGTTGTTCTGCTAGGAATGTAGCCAAAATATGTTGCTATACTAAAGCAGATTGATTGAGTCCGTATAACGATCTCCGCAGCTTATACACCCCTTGGAGAAAGTTAGAGTCCTCAAAACCTTCTGGCAGATGCAAATAGGTGTTTTCCTTCCTTTTCTCATTGAAGTAGGCTCCAACTATATCTAGTTGTATGACCTCCAATTCCCTTGATGCAGTGAAAGCTAAAAGACGTTGCATGGTTGTCAAGGAGAAAACTAGAGACTCTATGTCAAAATAATCGATGTTTTCCCATTGATGACTTTCCATAACTACAAGTTGTGCCTTGCATTTTGTGACGTTCTTATGGCTGTCACATTTGATATTGAACACTCATAGAGGTTTTAACAAAGCCTCTCCTTTCAGCTTATCCACTATATTCTAAGTGGAATATCCGATAAAACCTTCATCTCTTGCTGCATCTCAGCTTTCCATTGTGGCCATTGTAAAGACTTCATAGCTGCACAAACTGAATTTGCAATAACCTGGCAATATAAGTTGGACTCTGTTACCAAATATGCTGTATGTATTGAGACAATATCTAATTGGTACCGCTGGCCAGACTTTGCAATAGAGGGGGCATACTTATTTCTACTTTTCAGTAATTTTGGTTCATCTGCCTCATTACTTTTTCCTCATGTTTGGTCTTGTCATTGTTATTCCTCTTGAAAACCTTAATTTTTTCTTCCTTGTAATCGTCACCCAACTTCCCTGGAATTGACGTTTACTTCAACTACTTTTCCAAATGTGCGGGAATCTTTACTATCGTAATGATTACCTTGGCTTTACATATAGGTTCACCCTTGCAATGAAGAAGATGCTTTGGTTGCTTCTCTGTATAAGAAAGGCTGGTCTTGAGGAATTTTATATCCCTGCTGATTACTATCCTTTTGGACTTGGTATTCAACAACTGTAAGTCTTCTGGGTATTCTGGTATCTCAGCATCACCAACTCACATCCTCGTGGTGCCAATTTTTTGGGATTGTTTTTCTTGTAATAACACCTGCATCCAAATGCTATGAGTTTGCTGAAAGGAGTAGTGGACTAATGCCGTAAGGCCCATGGTATGGACGACTTTAGTAGACATCTGTTTGGAAGTACATTTAAAGGGAAAGCTGTTGTTTTAATGGTTTTATCCCAAAAATAATGGGGTAGGTCATTCTCTATTCTCACACTCCTTACCATGATGATGAACAGTGTTTGGTTCATCCTTTCACTAAGCCCATTCTGCTCCAGATAATGAGGTACAATGGCCTGGTGGTAAATTATGTGTTCCTCCAAGTAAGATGAAAATTTGGAGTTGAGGCACTTTAAACCAATATCTGTAACCAAATTTGCCATTGGTGTGTTGCGCATTGCTGTGACATAGGTGTGATATTGCTTGAAGACCCCGAAAGATCTGGTTCCCTTGTTAGTAGATGTACTTGGATGTGATGTGAGTACTCATCTATAAAGGCTACTGCATACTTGAAACCTGAGTATGACATGACCCACACAAAGGTTTAACCAGGTTTAAATGTACTCTTTGTAGTACTCTGGTTGCTTGGTCTGTTCTCTCTGGGAATAGGGTCCTCTTGATTTTGGACTTTTAGCATGTTCCACATTTCTTGTTCTTTTTCTTTGACTCTGTGTTGCTTGTTATTGCTAAAGCAAGAGACATGTTGGCTAGACTAGGATGCATAAGCTTAAAATGAAGAATCTCATGTGCAACCAATCCCATGTAAGGTTTTGTCTTGTTTGATTTAGTGGGAGTCTACCTTTCAACCATCAAGCTGATCTTCAGTTGGTGAGTACCATTTAATCTCTTTCTATCAATAATTTTCTCAATGATCCCTTCAGGGGTCATTGAAGCATTCAATTTGTAAACAATGCCGTCCTTCTTATTGCCTCGTATTTCAATTACACTCTCTCTGTATATTGTAATTATGTCATTCTGAACATAGTTGAGATTTTTTTCCCATTCAAAGCTGGGATTGAAAATAGGCTTACCATAAGATCTGGTACTAACAAAGCGTTTTTCAACTGGATGTAATTTACCTTATTTCCTACCTTCATAGCTAACCATATACTTCCCGTACCTAAACCCGTACTGGTTTGTCTATATTTGCGATCATAAATGACTTTCCCAAGGTAAATGTGCAGAAGCTTTTTTTTTCTGAAATAAAGATACTGTGAAGCACCACTGTCTAACACAAAACTTTTATTTGACTTCCCATTCTTCAAATTCCATCCAGTAACGTAGCCTGTAACCACATATAATATACTGTCTCCCTCAATGTGCACCATTTTATATTTTTAACTTTCTTTAGTGAAGTGTTGGGAGTTACCAGGCTCTCTTTTTTCAAAGTGGTGAGTGTCATTATAAGCTCTGAGGAGTCCTCTCTCTCTATTAAAGCTTGAAAATTTCTTTGCTCAGCCTTGTTTAGAATATGTGTCCAAACAAGGCCCAGCAGTCTCTTCATGATGGTACACGCTCTCGTTGGATGATCCGTCTTGAAAATTTCACACATCTCCAACACGCTCTAAGATTTTTCTACCATATGTTGGTGGCCCCCTTTACCGAAGTACGTAACGTTGAAATTGTGGTGGTGTCCTTCCCTCAAGGGCCTATCTTGAGGCTCTGTTTTTCTTGACTATTTCAATTTTGCATGGGTGGCCATATCCTCTATGAATTCTTTTAAGATACCACAGCTCTTGGTTACTTGATGGAAGGCTCTTACTTGACTGACATACTAAGAGGACTGTAAATCATGTATTTTGTTTTTAGTATCACTGGTTCTTTCTGCTCCATGGGGTTCCTTGTAACCATTTTCTTGTGGCTACTATCCATACAACATCCTCATTGCTGCATTTGTTTTTGGACTGAGCTTAATGTCCATGTACTCTAGTAAGTAAGCCAGCTATTAAACACAATCTTTTCCATTGAATTAATTTTGCATCTCTTTTCAGGTGCAGTATGCAAATTGGTCGGTGACCCATCCTGCTAACAGCTGTTAATCTGATGGAATGGATGAGTACAGGTAATATCTTGCAGCAGCTTCTTTTGGAGACATTCTAAATGGGGAAAGTAATTATTGAGGGGTGGTTTCCTCCTTTATAGCTTTAATGCACATAGAAACTTGCATCTTAGTCCTGATGCTCTCCACCTACTTGTCAAAGCTTATGTCATCTTACTGTTCATAAAGAGCCCCGCTTCAGAGATAAGGAGCAGGTGCCTATCCTCTGAGGAGCTTCTTCCTTCTTCCGACTGGCCCTTCCAGTTCATTGCACAAGCAATCGTTATAGCAATTCAGACGTAAACACTGGCTGACTTCTAGGGAACTGCTGCTGTGGTTCCTGGGTAGAACCATAGCCTCCCAAACTATTCTTCTGATGCCTCTGTGATATGGTACTATATGTGGGTGATTTGGAAAATGAGTTTGATCCATCAGTGGAAGTGCTTTGAAGTTTCCGAGTTTTAGTAACCCTGTCAGAATCTAGTGAACTCACAGATTTGCTATCACTATTGCTATCTACTGTTATAGACTGTCTGTTTATGTTATCATCAGAACTATTGCCAAGTCCCTCTAAAGGATTTCTGCAAATTTCTTCCTCGCTGTCAGAGAAGAATTTAATCCTTAATTTCTTCTTACCAGCCACAAAACCAATTTTATTTGTAGTAGAGATAGCCGTCTTTCTTTTAATCCTAATAACGTTTGGTGTGAGTGTCTGTCTCCTTGAAACTACTATAACTAATTTCTACTAATGACACAAAGAAACTAAGTCTATGACATGGGACATTTATTGTAATAACACATATAACAGAATGGATCCACACTAAGTCCATATATCCTGGTTGTACAGTTGTTGGCCCAAGTCAATACCAGTTGACCTTGTGATAAACAAAAGAGATACATATACCTTTGTTAAGGGGTTCTCCCAAATTGTGTTATTAACAACATAATTTCCAATGATTATTTATGGAATTATTTTGTTGCCACGTATATTGTTTACATCATGTATCATTACGTGTATTTTAAACCAATGGCTAACACAGTCTAATAACCCACAGTGATTTTTCAAATTGAGCATCATAAATTATTCAACCTAATACTTGTGGGAGTTGAAAGACTGACAAAATGGGGCTTTCAAACATTGGATTACACCATTTTTACTACTTACAAAAAAGATAACCTTTATAGCAGGCCATATGGGGGTGCACGCAAGACAAACGGGGACAGGCTTAACAATGACAATTTTTACCAACCTAATGAAAAGCCTAATAGCAATAGGCTTTCCAAAGTACAAAACAAATATTTAATGTGATTGCCACCCTGGGAAATGCATTAACCATAATACGGTGGATTACAAGCAAAACTAAAGTGGCACAAATTATGGAAAACGCCAGGAAAATTTACAGTAAGCCAAACAAGAAGAACAGAACAGCACGGAAATTCTAAATCTCAACAGTCAATCCGCCATCAATCCCACCATCTCACTCGCACATGCAGGTTCGACCCACACAACATTGAACTTTCCCAAGGGAAGCTTTATGCTCGACTTGGGTACCAGCATGCACGTCTGCTCAACGTTGGCAGCGTTTACAGAAAACACTCTAGTAAACATTTTAATCACCATGGCTGATGGTAACCAGAACATAGTAACACTGACGGGAACGTTAATGTTAAGGTCGCATCTCACCATCCAGATGATGGCGTTAAAACCAGTGCTATATATGCAGTCAGCTACGAGATGCCGTCACCACTTTCTCAGCCAATCAAGCAATAGTTGCACTGAACGACCACACCATTCTTATTGGCCGACCCTACAGGAACGATCTCTACCTTCTCACCGCCGACATGGTACTTCCTTACACCCCTTCATGTAGCCCGATCCTAGTAGCAGAACCAGACATCCATACCGCTAAGACCACATGCTTCGCCACATGGGTAAATAATGACACTGCCTGCATCGCATCAGCCGCAAATGTAGTAACACATGCATTGTGGCACAGTCGCGTCATGCATCCATCAGACGCACGTCTTTGGCCCCATTTTGTATAATAAGTGAGTTTTCAAAGATTGATATGATATGTTCACAATTTGTTAAATAAACGTTACCAAATTTAGTTCAAAAACTTCATATAACATAACTAATAATGTATCTATATATATGATATTTACCAGCGATGAAATATTATTTGTATTTGGTCACAACTAATAAGTTCCTAGTAGTGATTTTATTGTATATTAAGGGCGGCATCATAATGAACAGTATACCTTTTAAATATAATTTGGGCTGAACTGTAGATAGTGTGGGATAGTGGGCAAGATATTAGGTAGGATTGTAGACAGGCTCTTCTGTATTTCAAGACATTGGCCCACTAAGGAAATCCGCGGACAACTTCTGTTGGATTGCGACGTCTATCGAAGATTGAACGCACTATATAACTGTGTTTTGCATGACCCAAAAATTAATGCTCCCAAATGGTTCCGTACGTTCAAAGCGGCAGCAGAATCATTACACGCTCCTCTTAGAAGTACCCACCTTTTTTCTGAACAAGGACTCGAATATTTTGACAGGGAATTCCAAAAGTGTCTGCGTGAGGAGGGCATTACCTATTTAACTACCTTGCCGTATGTCCCCTGTAGCAACGGTATCAGTAAGCAAATGAACCGTCAACTACTACAAATGTTATGGACATCCTTAACTCAGGCCAACATATAGCACATTGCTTAGGCATCCTGCCTATGATAAGTCCTGCTGACTTGTTTAGCAATTTAATAATGAAAATGTGCCTTAGCATATCTGTGCTCCGTGTATACAAAGGGACACGTAAAAAAAAAAAATTTGTTACATTCTTTCCTTCTAAAAAAATATAGGTCTCAGGAACGCACCTGTCTCTACTTATTATTTCCAACATTAAGTAATATATATATGTATATATATATGCCTACTTACCCACTACAAACTATACTGTGCTTCGTTTGAGCTCATTTACCCTACTTAATACAATAAAAAGATTTATAGGCGCTCGGTTTCTTTTTGAGTTTTATAATAGTATGACTATCAGGCTTTTTATTAAAGAACAATTTATCTTCATAAAAATATATATAAGATTCTGTGGAGGTTCTAATGATTTGTTCATGGGTTTTTGGAATCTTTAGTTGATTTTTGCAAGCGACCATTATATTTCACTGTGCATTATTATTGGCTAATCCAACCACGATAAGTCACAGGGACCCACTAGAATTGTCCGATTTTATCAAAATCTTTAAATACTAAGATATCCCCGTTAATTATTATTGGCTAATCCAACCCAACGATAGGTCACAGGGACCCACTAGAACTGTCCAATCTTACCGAATTATTTAAATATTATGCTTATTTAGATGGTGCGAGTTAGCTCATTCCGTCATTGAGTAAAAGTGCTCACATACTACATACTGAGCCCCATACATAGCCGTATCCAATGCGACCGTGTCAAATGAACTATTATAGCATAAAAACAGGGTACCAGTAGAACAGCTCGACGACATTGCCATTAAAGAGAATCTCTCTCCTAGAGGACAACTGGGACTATTTTTAGAATATGATATTCTAAAATTAGGACGGATAGTTGGACTGGACCACTCATTAAATGACCACTAGGCGCATCATCATCGTTTTTGAAAAACAGTTTCCCTAAGGCAAAGCAGCAATTTATATCTGTACCACAAGATCCCTTCTTCACGACGTGGACAGACATTCCTAAGCAAGAAATGACAGCAAAAGGAGAACCGCTTTCTTATCATCGTCTCTCTATGGGAGAGGTGAGTCCAACAACGCCACTGATTCGCTCACTCCTGCCGACACTTTACAGCCTCATTGCCGACATCGTTTTATGTATTTTTATGACTTAAATTTTGGCATATAGCTAATAATAATAATAAAATATAAAATATAACAATAATAAATTTATTCCATTTTACTTATATTTTATTACATTTTATTTTATCTAATTTTTCATTATTTAATTAAACAACTTCGCAAAGTTGGGGTATATGCGTATATAGAAATTGTCTCAAGCAGGCCCCAACAACCTTTTCGAGTTAGTCGGAGCATTCAGCAGATTCCTTTGACGACAGCAGCGACAATGACGTACTATCTTTAAGGTCGGAACTCGCGGGAAAACATGCACGAGAGCAATCAAGATACAAATTCTTGACAGAAAGGGAACCACGTATACGTCACTCCATCCCTCAAGATGACGTTCATAGCAGCCGCAACAGTTTTGGCAATCATTTCACAATTAGAACCGGCGGGAATTTCGGAACTCAAGGAAGTCAAAAATGCCATGCGAGCGTACGGCAAAATGCAATGGATCCGGGCGATGTAAACTGAAATTGTCACCCTCAACGAGTATGCCGCTTAGACCCTGGTTAAGCGGCCACCTGTGGGAACTGCTGTCCTGCGTAATATATGAGTGTTTCACCAAAAACAAGATGACAGAAAGGCCAAGTAGCCTACATAGCACAAGGGTCCCAGAAAAACAAGAATGCCGATTATCAGGATATTTTGAGTTCAGTATGCTTATTGGTAACCGCTAGACTCCAGTATATTTACAGCAGCCGCAAATGTTTGTTGAACCAGATAAGCGGAGGCACGGTTGTCAATTGAGCCGAAACCTCTATGAACTTCACGTCTCTGGACTACTGTGGAACAGAGCACTAGATGCTTTCCTGTGGTCAACATATTTGTACCATTGAGAGACTGATCCTTGTCTATACAAATCACATGGAAAAATAGTGTTCATGTGCATTTGCATCTAAGTTGACGATATACTTAATTGTTCAAAAAAAGCCCACAATCGAGAGTGGTTCATCAATGCAATTTTGGCCAAGCGCCCTACCAAGTCCATAAGATTCCCCAGCTCATTCCTTGGCTGCCCGATCAGCAGGAGTCCAGAAATATGCATTCTCCTATCTCAACGGGGATACATCATGGAATTAGTCAAGAGCTATAAACAACGCAATGGATGCTCAACACAAACAAGCCATAAGCCTTGTGTTGGAGTATATTAGCTACGAGCGGCAAGCTGGATACTCCATGATGTCTTTTACGTAAAATACGTAGCGTTATTACGCTATTAGCTTTGCTTTTTGTTACTTATAAATTTGTTATGAATCTCGCACTGCATAGGATTATTGGTTACTACCATCTAATATTAGGTGATTGTGATACTGATTGGCTCACGGTTATAGATTGGGATCCCACCATAGATTAACTACATCCAATAATTGTTTATTTTTAAGATAGAAGTAGTGCATACCGTGCACAATATAGTGGGAAAAGTACCTTTATGCATAGAAAAAAGGCACAAAGATCTAAATCCAGAACTATTGTTGGACCAGAGTGAGCCTCTTGGCAGGTCAAAAGATGCGAGAAACTATATAAACACCGACACAACCGAAAAAATTATAGACTAGGATACCTGTGATGTTAATAATAAATGCGCGTACAGAAAATGTGTGAATATTTTTCTACAATTTTCCACATCTAACAGAAGCCATCAATCCCAGTCCGTATATAATCAGCGTAAGTAAATAGAAAGAAAACCTAAATAAAGTTATGAACAGAAAGGATAAAAATGATACCAAAATATGTCGTTGGATTTGGACACAGACTCACTAGGCCCCATTTTGTCTAACACCTTGCAACTTAATTATATATGCATTTCACAGTGAGCGCCTCATCTGGATCAGTAAATCCAGCAGGCCAGGCATAGCCCTTAGTGTGACTTTTCTCACCAGGTACTCTGTCAAGCCCAACATAAAGCACTTAACGGTCCTTCCTTTTTCTTTTGTTACTAACGTTTATAATCCAATGGGAAAGTGTTACCAAATCGTAAGTCGGAATTAATGTGGTTATAATTGCATTGCCGATAGGAACAGGAGGCTATGTTAGTCATAATGGGTCTCAATACTAATTTTAACACCTAGGCAGATAAAATAGGATAGAAATGTATAAGAAAATTTTATTAGGGACGATATAACAGTTTTCAATATTAAAGATTTATTGAATCCTTTTAATTACTACTCCACTTCCCCCTCTCAAAAAAAAAAAAAAAAAACTGCGCAACTGGCAATGTATTACTTAATCAATGGATCGCACCTGAATGTCAACGATACGGCCAAAGGTATGTTATTATATGTACTATATTCATGGTGCTTGTAGTTTAGAGAATAGTCAGAAGATAAATAAGTGGACTTTTGGGGATTAGAAATTTAAGAAAAATAACAAAAAATGAATAGAAAATAACCATTATTTTATTTACCTATTATGGTCATTGTGTTAGGATCATGTAGTGATTTAACTGGTGAGCCATATAGGGAAACACTAATACAGCTAAACTTTTCGAAATAAAATCGGTCGCAAGTCTTGGTGATCTTTCTAAAAAATGACTTTCCAATTATGACAATGCATAATCTTCCCAGGCCACTTACTAAAGGAATTTCAAAGAGTTGAAGCTAATGTTTTTATTGGTCAAATGCTACCTAATTCCTCATTGGCGTAAATTTATTAAATTCCAGTAACCGGCATTAAAGAATAATTTCTCATCTAATTTAAAATGTCCTATTAGAACAACTAATTGATATGAGCGAGCATTTGTAGATCTATTTCTTACGTGTTTGGTTGCGGTTTATCACGTTTTACCTTCGATATCTGACAACATAAAGATAATCTGTACGCATCGTTTTTGCAATAGGAATCTGTATGCATTATGTAACATGACTTTAGGATTATACTGTAATGATATTTCTAATTTGGCAAATGTTGTGCAGGGTAACACAACCCATAATAATATTTGATCGTTAAAATAGAGAATAGTAAGTAATGATAGGAGCCATTCTTAAGCCCTATATGGAGATGGAATTTAAAAATTAAAGAATGTGCTAACGTGTTCCCTTGCGTACACTAAATGGATTACAGATATGCTAAGCCATTATCATGGTTAAGCAGATTGACAAAAAAAGATGATGACGCGTGTTTAATGCTTACGTTTGCATTTGCTCTGGCCTTTGGTCTGTAGGATCTGCTAGTATCTGACGATTGGCAGCCGTGATTACATGCTGCCCAATTGCTAAGCTGGAAATGTTGATAATTCAAATGTAGATTTGAAGACGGTGTGTGTATGTATGAAAATTTATTCTTCGCATGTAACGATCAGTGGATAAATGTAAAATTGGGACGAAGTGTTTTCAGCATTCGATGTTTGATTTTATAGAATTACAAGGCTTTGTGCTCAGGAAAAAACCACTTAAGTAGTCTCTGATATCATCTTAAAAACAAATAGAGATAGGAACGTGCCTGCGATCTATATTGGTTTAGGAGAGTGAGTGCAAACCGAATCAAGGGGCGCTTTTACTTAAAATTATTTTTCCGGGGGATCCAGTTTACTCATTGGCTGGCTAGGTATCCTGCCTATTAATAAAACGTTATTTTAATATATCTGCCTTCGATGTAGGGACATTTCAAAACCCTTCTTAATTGGATACTTCCTCTCCTTTTAAAAGCATAAATTACAGGATCGCTCTGTTTTTGCATTTCCAGTTCTTAATTAAAAATAATAACTAATTATAAATTCAAGTCTGTCTGCATGCTGCAACGGTGCTAAACTAAATATATTTCAAAGAGCCGCCAATAGAGTTATTTTCATTGGTAGATTCAGAGTGAATTCCCGCGCGTAATTAGACACGATCGTATTTGAGATTGCGATATGCTATTTTTAGCGATCGCAGCAGTTCAATGTCAGGCTTTAATCTGACTATATAAATCCTAACATAACATCCTTTCCAACTTCAAATATTTTGTGGCCACCACTGAAACCTTACAGGCAATATATAGGATCACCACCTTGCTTAATAATTATGAGTACCTCTCTTCCTTCTCACAAAAACAGGTAATATTCCACCATGCTTCCCTTAACCTGGAGTGCTCAGAGCAACGACGTACGTCTAGGCATAAAGTGGTAATTGGTCACCTCAATAAAAACATATCTTTTGTTGTCTTAATTTATTGTTTATGCGAGTAACTCTCTTTTTGAGGGTGGTTTATTCTATTTTTGCAGAAATGGGATGTAATCCAATCTCCCACCGTGCCCTTATCCTAGGAGTGCTCAGAGCAATGACGTCTAAGCGCTTAAATTGTCAATTGCTCACCTTGTTCTTAATCCGGGGCGCGCGGTGTACCGTACCTCTCTTCTTTCCTACCGTCTAAACGTAATTAAATTTGTTAGCTGCACACCATTTCTCTCACTGATTAGAGGTGTGTACCCCTTATACGATGCTCAGTGAAATGGCATGTTTGCCTCCCATTGCAGTACAAGTTCAGGAATCAAATCATGTCCGTGGTCCAATTCTGGGACTTTGCTCTTCAGGTAACCTTTTTCACAAGCAACATCATTAACAAAGGTTTTTACCGGTGATTAGTTAGTTACACTCTTTGGACCAATGGTAGACTCTCAGTAGAATACCCTTGCATATTGCCATAATATTTATCCTTACGTGTCATCAAATCAAAGGAGAGATTTTTACCTTAATATTTTTTGGCTATGCTGAAGATCAACACGACTGTATCATTTTTTACTGAAAAACACAGTTTTTCTGTTTATTACAATGTTTTCTTTCTTAAAAGGCTCCCGTCCTTTTCTTTTCACAACAATGATACAGTTTCGGAATTATTCACCTATATCTATTGGTATGGGTGTTTTCCATGTGATCATAAACCAATCAGAACTTTACGTGTACGCCTTTTACATATATAATAAGTTCTTAAAACGTTAGTAAAGGTACTGTTATTATTCTTCTTTTCGTCGTCAATATTTGTTAAAATTCTTTCCCAAAATTTATTTAACTTGTTTTAATATTTTGTCTTTTGATTCTCAATTGGTACTTCTATTTATAATACAAATTAATTAGTGGGCCTAATTAGCTTCAAAATAATATAAAATTCAAAAAATCAATCCAAATATTATTATCTTTTAAATTAAATCAAAATTACGATAATAATGCCGATTGGGGTCACACATTCTAACCTCTATTTCTACTCAATATATTTCATGAATACTAAGTATACCAAAATATATTAAACTTTAAAAAGTTTTAAGCATTTTTTTGAGTTACTTGCATGTTTTTTTTTAAAAATCTCATGCGTCCCATTTTATAGCATAGTACACTATTATTATTATTATTATTATTATCTTCCTTTATTAATTACTCTATTATCCAATATACACGTAATTATTGAAAATTAAACCAGGAATTTCATTCCTAGATCTTGATATTATCTTGAAGAAAAAAGGTACCATAATATTTAACTATACGGGCCGGACTTTGAAATGAAAAGCAAGGGATTTTCCCAAAATATGCAAATACATTTTATTTAATCTTCCAAAGCGTAATATAGTTTGGTACAATTTGTATTTAGAAAGTATATTTTAAGTGAAATTAACGACAATTGCATGTGTGACCCTCATGACAATGTACGATGGCGATGGCGATGGCGATTTGTAAGATAATCCTTGCATAAATCTTGGGGCATTTTGAGGCACAACCTTGCAAGATGGCCATTTAAATAAACAATAACATGTTCCCGACCGGGATCTGGATCATATGATATATTAATCATATCCACTTAGCTAAGTAGTTAAGGTATGCTTGGGTTTAATTTGCGTAGTCAAGTAAATTAGCTGCAACAAAAAGGCATGCAAAAATAGATTTCCTTTTTCATTTAAGCGCTTGGCTGGCACAAAATTCAAGACCATTGTATTAATGACATTATTGTCAAACGTCATTGTGTAGATTGCGTTATCAACCAATATTACTACTATCCCCTTAAACTATGAGTACATATCCATTTTTTGATATCAGATATCGTTGTTATTTAATCAATATGAAAAATATTACAATTAAACTGCACATATTATCCAACTCATAAAGACATAATAGTGTGGACTAAGAGTAGGCTTTTTCCAGACTACCAATAATTTCCTGTTTTGCTAACGGTATAGAAATGACTGGCTTTGTTCTAAGATATGGGCCATAATAGGTTATATAATGCTATCTCTTATCGCCTGATCTTACCCTATATATTGGTAAGATAATAGTACCCCTGAGTAATGTGCCATCAATCAGCCTGTTAACTCTACGCCTGCATAAATCAATCCGTTGAAGCTATTGGTGCATAGATTTATTCGCCTGTATGATTACAGTTTGCGCTGTCATGTGATTCGTAAAGCCACTTTCAAAAAGACTCACAATTATCATTAATATAATTAGTTATTATTAAAAATATATAGTTGGCTTTTAATATTATTCATAGTGTCTATATTGTTTATTATTTTTTTTATTTTTATTTAGGTACCTATAATATAAAATATCATAATAGTGCATAATATATAATATAATATAAAGTATAATATAATCAACACATTGTTTATGAAACACGACGCATTCCTCTTACAAATTCGATATTGCTCAGAAACATATGAATATTTATTGGTTAACGTAATAGTAAAATCACTAATCAATAGTGCCAGATCATAAATTAATCCAGCCAATTAAAAGCTCTCCTTTAATGTTATTGGTAAACAGCTATTTTTCACAGGATTTTTTGAATTATAGCCAATAGAAATTCAGATGTTTGGGAAATTCTAAAATAAACAGAGCTAATTATAAACTGGGAGGTCTTGGACGTCTGTTTATAATTCTCTTGAAGAGTATCAAACCGTGTTAGAACATCCAAGCATTGGTCACGCTAAAACAAGTGAAGGATACCTTATATACACTTGTATATATATATAAATATATGTATATATATATATATAATATCCGAATACGCTATACATCTAGGGAGATACATAACCTAACTTAGAAAATGCATAACTCAACTACATCATTAAAAAGTAAGGGTTCAGTGAAATCACATTTCACTGTACACCTTCTTGTACTAGGAGATTTGAAAGTAGGAAAAACCGCAATAGTAACCCGATTTCTGGATGGGATGTTCGATGAAACATACGAATCCACTAGTCTTGTCGTACGAACAAAACAATTAACAATAAATGGTATGTATGTAGACTCCTGTATGTCATATTAATTTATGGTTTGGTGGTTGTTGGTTTTGTTGGATACGGGAAGAAATAGGGTTGCTCCAAGATATAAATTAGTAAATGATGGAGTATCTCTTTAATTATTTGATTTTGAACAAGCTATTATTATATATATTATTTATTATTTATAATAATATACGTTATTATTTATTGAAAATCAAACCAGTATCTGTTATGCTATTCTATCTGGCCGCTGTCATAAGGTACTCGGCGGATTAGAGCTCTAGCTACTTGTTTCTCAATTTTACGTTGTTGATGTACAACATACCTTTGCTTCTTCTTTTGTAATAGGTTTGCTTTTATCTTTGTGTGTTATTTAAATATTGATCTATAAATACTCATGAGTGCACTGAGTTTCCTTTTACATTATGATGCATATATAAAACAGTTGTATATATGCATATACATACGACAACCTTTTATCATCATCAACCCATAATTTACTCAACTACATATAGAATATTTGGTTAATAGGCGTATATATATTAGTGTTATTATGATTTTTATTATTGCTATATAGTCTCACCAATTTCCCAATTTATTAGGCGTTCCCATTGATGTTGAGATCACGGACACGGTGGGCTACCAGGAGTTAATGGCTGCTCACAGTGGAATGGAGAAACAGCTGTACTTGGAAAATGATGGTATGCATGTGGGAGAAATTATATTATGTAATTTTATATAGTCTAAATTCTAGATACATTTAGATAGGAAAGATGTTGATATTACTATATACTCGAAGTAAATCAAGAAATACCTCAACTGAAGCAAATTCAAGTAGTTATAAGAGCTTTAATGTGCTAAATTAGTGTTTTGATTGTTTGTTTAAGTATAAATTATAACAACGTAATATAACACCCTTACGTCAGGGTATGTTTTAAATTTTAAACCAGATCATATTCCTGTTTATTTTTTCTCTTAAAAAACGAATTCTTAAACCAAAACATTTATGGTTGGTTTTATACATACAGGAGTTCTATTGGTGTTTTCAGTATCCAACCGAAAGTCATTTGAGCATGCTCACATGGCCAGGCGAAGAATATTGGAGGTTGGTATTTATAGGATATGTGTACAGGTTGATATAGAGATATGTGTGGGCCATATGTGTTAGTGATATCATGATATCTTTGCATATTGAGACATTGTCAATTATTATTATTACCAGTACTTGTGCTATTATTACTATTAGTATTATTGTTATGTTATATCGTATCATACATTATTTTGAATGATTGCATAGTAATTGTCTTGTTTACTATTATTTCTTAACATACATTAATGAAAGAACCCAGAATAAAAGCAAGATAAGGAGGAAAAAATGAATATGTTTACTTACTTTTTTCTTTTAATAGTTCAAACCAGACTGCAAAATGGTATTAGTAGGAACACAGGCTGATAGCTGGAACAAGAAACCACGTGAGGTAGGTGTAATTACTATATATATATATATATATATATATGTGTGTGTGTGTACAAACACAACCATGCAGACTCCCCACCTCTCTCTTCCCCCAAATTAATATATAGATTAAACCACATTTTTAAAACAGTGATTATTATGTACTCTCAAATTAGAAACTGCTTAAAAACACACCTTTATTATTTCTAAACTAAATGGCAAACTAAATCAAATACATATAATTCACACTCTCTGGGTATAGTTTAAAATAACTTATAAGATAATATAGTAGTAATTATATACTGCTAACTAATTGAATGGTTGTAATTATTTAATTAAGGTCACTGCCGAAGAAGCTATGGAAAGTACGAAAAATCAACCCAACTTTACTTACACCGAGGTGGGTAATACTTGATTGGCTTATTTTAAGTTTTATCTATCTTAACATAGCATGCTGATTGGTGTAACTATCAATATAGATTGATATTGCTGTTTAATTGGGTATATATCATGTATGTTATATATGAAAGAAACAAACTAATAGGTAGTTAGTTAATATATTCAATCACTTCTTCATTCATACATATTTGAAAATGTTTTAAAAAGACAATCAAATTAATAGATACTAATACTACCTCATCTCATTGCCTCACTATTTATAGAACACATCAACTCGACCAATTAGAAACAATGTCTTTATAGATCTCATTAGTGAAATTTCCCGTACGCAGACCGACCTTCGTTTAGGTAAGTTGTGTTCATCTACCTATACGTATATATATGCGCTAAAATATGTGCACAAGTGTTATATATATAATTATATGTATATTTAGTGTTAATTTTTAAGGTCAATTTTAATATTAAATGTTATTTTTCATTTGTTATTTTTTAAATACCATTGTATATAAATGCCCTATAGTTACTTGGAGTGTCTATAAAATAGTAGATAACACTATATTATATCATGTCCCAGGGTATTAAGTATTTCAATCAAAGTAATTCGCTGTCACTGTACTAACCTACAACTATATTATTCTCTATTTTATTTATCTAACAACTATTCCCTATTCAGATAACGCTAGTTATCATGGTTTTAAGACTGAGAAAGAAAACCGCACAAAGAAAGAGGTAGTGAATGATTTACTATTTGGATCGACTGTTGGATTGGTAAGCTATCTTGTATAGTTTGGTTCATGTATGTCTATCGGTATGTATATATGTGTGTTTATATATATATGCATATATAATAATATACTTTTATCCCCGCAGATATGCATACATAAGCACTATTACACACATAACATACTTATAACATAGTCATACGTTATATCTAAGTGGTGTTGTAGAGATAATAATTAAATATATCAATATAAGCATGTATTATAATATGTATTATGTTCTGTTATCTAATAAAAACGTTAATTCCCTTCAGCCTATCAATGTGAGTTCTACAGGTAAGAAACCCTTAACCTGCCCTCCTAGTCCTGGTAAGTGAGTGCATGCCTTTTAGTTTATACATGATAGGTCTTTTTCTTTACGGTATATTATCTTCTATATTTTAATGTATTGCATTATTTTATATTGTACTATCTTTACTTATTCTCTTACATTAACCTACAGGTTTCAACCCAAAAATGAAACGTATTTTTAGCAAGCAAATTGGACCTCAAGACAGAACTTACGACACTGAATCTATCATGTCAGGGGAAACAATGACCTTTTCATGTGAAGAAGATCTTCAGCAACTGACATCACCTGGTATGTATATGTGTGTTCAGAGATGATATGTTTGAGAAGGAGAGCGTTTGGTAATGTTGTATATAATAGTGTTTCTTACTCTTTGTTGTGCAATACATAAGTAGTAACATAATATAATATCTATACTATTATACTATCACAATAACATACTGCTATGTATACGTGCATACTATTGTACTAAAATATTATCATTCTATTACAACAACAACAGTTATGGGCAGACGCGGAAATAATATGAATGCCATGGAGGTGAGAGATATCAGTGGTAAGTACTCCTATTGGTCTATTTTAGATGCATATAATAATCTTTATTGTTGCATGATTTTTAGTACTCACAATATCTATCCTTACAGGACAAAGATATCAGCGGTAAGCATTCCTATTAGTCTATTGTTGGTTGTTATTGTTATTATCATTATTATTAGTGCTCACTCTATTTATCCTTACAGCAAATCCTAAAGCGCGACGACCTCTTGTAGTAATTAATTCCGGACCCGATTTAAATGACGAAGGATACAGTATGTACATTGGCTTATATTTTCTTTTACATTTTCCTATATTATATTATATACATACATGTAGATATATATATATATATACTAATTAATAATTAATAATTAATAATTAATAATTACTTTAGGCCCAACATCGGTGACCACAAATAAGTTAAATGCTCCAGTATCGAGGTCTTGGGATGGGCGAATCTGGGTTCAGTGCCCTGATGGAGTGGAAAGACTGTAAGTTACTATACGTTATGTATGTGTGTATAATGATGATAGTTGTGTTAGCTTTAGATGTCTATTCTTTTTTATTTACAATCTGATTATTATATTATTTATTGTATTATTATGTTAGCAAACTACTATATTATTCTATTATTATTTTATTGTTATATTAATCATTACAATCTTCTTTATTATTGTATTTATTAGATCATAAATATCCTAATAGTTACTTACTGTTACTTTCTATCCAATCAAACCACATCATTGTGCTTTAAATCACCACTAACCCTCACCCTACCCCCCATAGGTATCGGCGCCAGCAATCCAATGTGTCTCAGACGTCCCCTTCACATGTATGCACCAGCCCTTCTTATTCTCCTCTCCTCTCTAGTCGAGAAGACTCCAGTATATCTAACCTTAGCTCTCCTACCCAAGCTTTCGGTGTATTCGACGCCGCTTCCCCCTCTCAAGGCTCCGATGTATCTAACAATCATTCCCCGTCGCCCCTTACTTTCCGGAACCAAAATTCGACGCCTCAAACACTAACAAAACCATTAGAGAGAGATAATACGAAGCCATTAAGCTTTAAAAAAGTGGCTTCTTTGGACCGTGATTTGGGTGTTACCAAAACAAATTCTCCTGGACATGGACATTCTCCTGGACATGGACATGCTAAAAAATCATCATTTGGCTTCCAATTCATGAGTTCTAACTATAAATCTGGAGACAAAAGTCCAAAAATGCCAAAGGTATGGGGGAGTGAGTAGTTGTAGTTGTATGTTGTAGGATATAGTATAAATTGATAGGAAAGGATATGTATGATATTGTATGGAAAGACATAATATATATATATATTATATAGATTTGTTATATACAAACAGTATGCAGTGCTAATTACTAATAATAGTATTGGTATTATTGTTGCAGGCTGACAAGTACGGAAAGGGTCATAAATCTTCTTTTTCTTCAACAGACTCAATTGCTGCGGTAAGTATTTCTCCATAAAAAATTTAATCGCGAATCAAATACTTCATATATAAAACCTTATATCTTTATATGGTACATATATATGTTGATATTCAATGAGAATCATTACCAAAACAATTGTAAGTTACAGAAATCTGCGACTGGTACTAGAAGGTTGAAACAAATATGATGCAAGAAAAGGCGTGCATGGTTTGAGTGTCATTTTCATGCTAGTATTGTTGTTAAAGGTAACAGTGCACTCATAATAAAGCAATTGATTCCACAGCCAACCATACAAGAGCTCATTAGTATCGCTCTTCAAGATCGCGAGGATGGTTGTTGGCTAGTGTATAATAATGGAAAGGAGGCTGTTCTTTCTGTTAGGTAGGTTTGTTTATCGTATTATAATGATTGATAATATTATATTTTATTATATTATATTATATCACTGTTTTGTTAAATAACTGAAAGTATTCTATTTCCCTTTATAATATGCCAATGAAAATCATATAATCTGCCTGTCAAATATTACTATCCTGTGAATTGTCTTTTTCCAGTTGTAAGTATACATGTTTGTATAGTATATATATTCAATCTACCCTTACCATCATTTTGACGTCATATCCTTTTCCCTAATAGCTACAACTTAACCGCCGAACACTTCACGATAGTTGAACAGAATGGGACATATTCAATTATGGATCTAGAATTTCCAAGGTGAACCCCCTTTTTTTTTTCTTTTTTCTTTTTTTTTTGTATTACAGTGTAGTATATTGTATTATGTTATAAAATTTTGGATTTTTTAATATTAATAACTAAGACTTTACCCTTTTTTATTTACTCTCTGTCTATAACCATATCTTAATTACGTATAAGTACGCACCAATATATTCTTTACAAACACTAACACCCATACAATAATCCCATAACCACCATACAGCATGTCCAAACTATTGAGTTATTACCACAATAATACAATCCAGGATAATGCTTTACCTATAATGCTAACGACAAGACTCCAATAGTTACATCAGCTATGGCTCTGAGTCTGAAAGAAGGAAATTATCTTAATGTAAAACATAGATCTAAACGATTGATAAGCTCTCTATCATGATCAGAGAAAGTTTATCATATGAACTAATAAGTTTTGCTTCAACCCGGTTGCTGCTTAAGTTCAACAATACTTTGTAAATTATTAGTATGTTCAAAATTTTCAAACAGCGTAAATTAAACGTAACTATCATGTCCGAAAAACAACATCCGCAATAGATTTTTTTAAAATATAACGTAAACATGCGCGAAGAGAATAAGTTAATAATAAATCTTTTAATAAGAAATAATAAACTAGACGTAAAAAAGAAGTTGCTCTATTTTAAACTGAGTGAATTGCCTTAATGAACCCGCATTGGGGAAAAAATGTGGAAGTTCACAACACAACTATGATGAGTGCCAGCATCTCTTGAGATAGCTGTGTGAGCTACTATGTCCTATTGAGGAGAAAAAGATGCAAACATATCTGCCCACCTTTGATTGTGTGACTTGTCCACAGCTGTCGGGATCTCCAATGGTTGTGGTAAACGTTCTATAGAAGGCTCATATACCAACTCTATAGGTAACTGGTTGTAGATAATTTACAGTACAACACTATGAGATCAAGATCTAGACTAAGTGTGTAATTGCTGGTTATATAGTTGCTAGTTCAGATCACCAGTTGACCAGGTGAAAGACTTTTAAGTTAAGCGTATTATTGAATGGGTACTCAATCTAATTTAGCATTTTGTCAGCATTTTCCAATTAATTAATGATGTAAAGTATGATACTATGTATTTATCATCAATCACTATGCGTGATTAGAAAGTAGATGACCAACACCATTTTAGCCACGGTAAATTTACGTTCTAGACTGCTAGACTGCACTAAACATTTAATCATAATTAAAATATAAATATTGACATATTATAACTTCGTTTTAATTTAGAAGGAATCTATGCTTTGATTCGCTTAGATGCGAATGTGAATGTGGAAATTGCAGGGCAGGGTAGGATATTCTATGCTATTGTATTATATTATACTATACCATATTATATTATATTGCGCTAGTATTTGTGTGCGTTACGAGAACTTCGTATTTTTGCTATTGGTTACCGCGTATGTTTGAGCGGGGTCCTTGGTTATAATTGCTAATATTAAATGATTCTAGTTATATAAATAAATACCTAAATTAATTAAATATTTCTGTTTTGGCAATATATATATATATACGTTGGTGGTGATGCATGCTGGGGTGCAGAATAAGTTCTTATTTCAGTTGTTTTATCGCCAATGCTTACTTCCTAATTTTTTATGACCTATCTACTTTAGCATCTGGACAACAATAGACATAATATAAAGCAAAACCTAAAGCACATAAATCGAACAGTAAATTATTGATGACGGAGAATAGTCTTTTTGACAACTGAAACGAATATTTTTATTGGTTGTTTTTTCTCCTTCTATGATGCACTTAGCAATCTTATCCTGTTTCCATTCTAATATATCCTTACTAAAATGGCTCTCCCATTGTTCGCATATGTATTGGCAAATCAATTTACCAGATTGAGAATATTATCCGATTAAAAAATACTATGCAATTAAAAAACGTTACGCAATTAGGTAACTTTGAACCGATCGTAAAAATTGGATTATCTGTAAAAAGGGTACATTGAATGGATGACGAAAATTGATTATATTATTATCAGTAAAAATAAAAAAGTTGAACACATTGGTTTCAATAATCAATATCAAGTATTGTTTAGCTAAGACACTCCTATGCCTACAAACGCAAATGTAAAAGATACTCTGGATCGCATCCAAGAAAAGCCAGCGCGGCCGTATCGCTGAGTTACGGTCTTTCTTTTTTGTTTGGCTTTCTCTAACGTTTTAGCCAATGGGAGAGTGTTGCAAGATTGTTCAACTCTGAATGAGCATGTAAATCGGCTAAAGATCATAAAATGACTGATTCATTATTAGTAGATAGTACAACGTTCTTAATTGGGTAAATTTATAGGTCAATATATAGAATATGAGCACTCTGATTAAATGATATAATTAGCCATAGACCCGATTAGGACACAATAGCATTAGATAATTTAGACAAGATCAGATAATTCCAGTGGCCCTCAGTGATCTTCTATGAACGAACGGTCCCATAAAAGGCACGTAAACATCCAATAATAGCCACAGTTAATGACGTTTCAACCATTACAAAACAAAACTTTGCACTGA
>NAOQ01000008.1:229016-248096 GCA_002751075.1 Ichthyophonus hoferi
AATGATATAATTAGCCATAGACCCGATTAGGACACAATAGCATTAGATAATTTAGACAAGATCAGATAATTCCAGTGGCCCTCAGTGATCTTCTATGAACGAACGGTCCCATAAAAGGCACGTAAACATCCAATAATAGCCACAGTTAATGACGTTTCAACCATTACAAAACAAAACTTTGCATTTCTTACATAGACATAATTGATCTTAATGATAAAAAGATACTTGTTCTGTATCTGCATTCTATAATCATCGTATCTTAATTGTAATGTCTAGATCAGTACTGGCACTTCAGAATCAGTGCCAGTGCTCTGAGAATCTTTCTCCTAACAATAACATTGAGAATTGTTTAGCAACTTTTGAGTCCAACAACACGCATTACATACATAACAATCTTGCACCTCTCGCCGATAGAACACACTGTGTCATAAACACTATTGCACCTAAATAAACTAAAGTAGGAATTCCTCCTTCGGTAATAACTGAATATAATCGTAATAGACATCTAGAGATAGAGCCAACATATACGCCTGTTTTTACATTGCCCTCCATTGAAAGCGAATCAGCACTAAGTATTGTGTCTACTGCTAGACCAGCTGAAAATACTTCTATATAAACTTCAAATTACTATAATTACTAATATATATATATATATATATATAGAATATTGCATTATATATATTTCAAAGAGTTTTCCCCACTATAAGCAATAAAAGGTTACATGCAATACAATTTGTGAGTCCTAATTTTAATGACAATGATACCATATGATGCATACATATAGATATTGATTGATTGCCTAGGTGTAGCCAATAATATGTGCCCAGATACTGTTGTGCAACCAAATATATAGACATAAAACCATATATACCCTGACACATTTAATATTAACCCTTATTTATTACTTCTTTCTTGCGCATTATGATTACTACCCTTTACATAGTAAATTTGTATGTAATATTGGGTCAGTATACTTCTCAGTTAATTGTATTGCAGTGTGTAGACCCTTGTACGGTTTATTAATGTCGGTTCTTATTTTGATTACCGCTAGATTTTCTACCATTTAACAATAAAATAACAGGAAAGTATATTATATTCATAGGCTTCTAGGAAGAATATTCTGCCTTAGGTAGTATTAGCCCCATTGAAACATTAACACATGATGAAAAAAGAATTAAGCAGTATATTAGTTTAAGGGACCTTGCACGGAGTTTTGGGAGATACACCCAGCAAAGCCAGCACATGTCCGGTGGGATTGGCAATAACAAACCGTCCATCCTTCGTCAACACCCCTTTATTACCTCTCCCTTTGGTACGGGTACTCCATTTGGCTGGGCGTCTGGTCTTGCGCTTAATATTAAATGGATACAACTTGAGATCTCCTCTAACCATCTGTATGTAAATAATGTGGTGCAGATTAAGTTATAATGAATCATATAAAGATATAATATAGAGATAAAATATATAGTATAAGTTCATGCATATTGAATAAGATAAGAAATATAATAGATAACATATAGACATAGAATTCATGGTATATGTTAGGCGAACCTTTAGAAGTAAGAGATAAAAGCATGGCCTATATTGCATGAACACAAAGTAGCATATAGAAAATATAAATACAAAAATATTCATATATATACATGTCAAGATAAACTATACATAAATTGTAATAAGTGTATAGAGAGATAATGAAGTACAATTGTAAAGTAAAATATACCTTCATGCTCCAGCCTTTCTTGCCCTGGTTTGGATCTGCCGTATTAGACGACCAGATCGGAATACCACCAGCAGAATGATATAAAACGATATTTCCATCTGACTGTAAAACAAACTGGGACAAATGGGTATGTATAGGCAGGCATTGTTATACTAGTGCTTAAGAAACTCTTTTTCAATGTAGGATATAATCAAATAAGCAAAGGTGGGGCATACACTTTATTGTGTATAGTCATTTCTGTCAAATAAATATTTATGTAGGTATATGCATATATGCATGCATGTAGCAAAGTCAACTCTGTAGATATGATATTTCTAAACACAATGAAAGTGGATCAATGATGCGATTATATATATCTTCTTATTTTATTTTTAAAAGGAATGTTTTAACCTAGATTATCAAATACTAATACTAATACTAGTTACTGATCCTTACTGACATACACACCAACACACACCAGCAAGTATTTATAAAATAACTTATGCAACCCTCCTAGCAATCCATAAAATGATATTGGTTAATCATCCAGTATTTTAAAAGAGGTATACAATACTTTGCTAGTCTGATTGCATTCTCCAAGTATTCTATTGCAAAGAGTGTTATATAATATGGATGAAATAATCTCTACTAATATTTGGCTTTTATCTTTATTTGCTTTTTGGCATTTAATCTGGTTCATTTATTCTCTTAGATTTTTTCCTCTATATTACTAATGTAAACACTGAAAATAACAGAAACAATGAGACTAATCCTGGCATCTTTCAATAGGGATCTAACTACCATTTCTTTATCCGTTATTTGACAGAGTATACTATAATGTATTATATTATAGATCTCATATGATGAACTAAATTGTATTATACTATAGTCTGTATTATAGTAGATATATTATATGTTTGTATTACACTCTACTTATTATCTTTTGTTTTATATATATATATATTGTACTAAATTACATGTACCATATAAAAGAGGACAAGAAAATATAGAGAAAGAATTGTACTTTGAAGAAAAATAGTGATTACGATGATTTATATTATGATATTTCTGTCAATCTACAGAATATACCAGAATGAATTGTCAAGTGTTCATAATAATAATTATGCAATACATTTTTCCATCATGGATGAATAACGTGCAGTTAGTCAGGTGGTTACAGCTGGTCTATACTCCCATAGACTCCTTGCAAGGTACTTTATATATTTAAAAGCAAAACAAACCAAAAGAGGGCAACTTTCAAATAAGGAAATATGATGTTGGTATCAAAAGATAATTTTTAATTTTAGTTTGTGCATGGCTTTGTGTGTGAACATACATGCATGTGAGTTCGTCAAACTATGCTAATTAAAATGTGTGTGTGTGCGCGCGCCAACTGTGTATATATAAATTGTATACATATATGTATAGATATATATTGAAGTAGGATGGGAAGGGTAATATCAATTATATATATTAGTATAAATAGATATGCACATGCACATGAAAAAGAAAAAAAGAGCAATTACCTCGTATCCACACTTATTGGTTAATTTGTCACCATTCTTCATTAGTTGCCCCTCGTTAATAACGGCTGTATTGACCATTAGGTTTCAGCTTCATTTAATTATAATTGATTGATTTTGTAATGAAACAAATATATTATAGTACGCATACATATTCTTTTATTTTAAAAAATAAAGCCCTTGCTATTAAGTGTTGGACTATGTGCAATACGTTACAATGATTTCTTATCTATGTAATTGTATTAGAATATATTATATGTTTAATTCATTTATTATCTGATTTGGTTTATCCTATATTTTCACCATTTCAACAATAAGATTTTGTAGGAAATCACTTTTCAAAAGTAAAATTGATTATCTATACATGTCTTCTTAAGTTTTATTTTTATAATTTTTTATCAACTCTTTTTTGTCACCTGCACACACTTTCTTTTTCTCAATGTAAACTATTTTTTGACAGTACATGTGGCAGACCACAATATATTTATGGACTTTCTGCATTATAACCACGCCCATATATTGAGATACTGCAGGCGCCAAAATAAGAAAGGTAGCATAGCATAACCCCATATTCATGTCTCGAGGTTTGTAATTGAAGAAAAAGGCACATGTATATACCATCTAGTTCAACCCTTCCTCAGTAATACCGTACCTTTTCCTACTATTCTAATATATTATTCAACCAATGTTTTTAGAAAAAGAGAATTGCAAATGTTAATGTGATATGATATTATTTATATGTATTGCCTCCCCACATTTTAAGTAATATATTCAATTTATTGGGGAAACATAGTGTATATTTTCTGTTTGATAGACTGATAGGCTGATGAGTGAAGGTGTTATTGTGGACATAAAAGGAGTTTAGTGGTATTATTTTACTTCTAATTATACCTTATCCTAGTACAGGTCTATTTTTTACATCTAGTAGATTTACTTATTACTGTCCTCATGATGCAAACTAAAGCGTCTGATTGGTCTACATTTGGTTTAATCCTATACCTCTAAACAAGTTAATAATAAAAAATAATTACTAACAATATGAAATTATTGCGTTAATATATTTTAAATAATAATAATAATAGTATACAAATATTATTAATAAAAATCACTTATTCATTACAATAAAACATCTAATACGTATGTTTTGAACCCGTGTAATTTGAAAGATATAATTTTTCAAGTAACTTAAAGGGATGTAGATATTAGTTCTGACAGAACCGTTGAACTAAGACAACTGTGATATATATTCAAAATTGATCCTTTATAGTCATATCATGCTATGCTTATTACAATACTGTATTATCTCATATTGTATTACAATATTATTACATTATTATTATCTTATATTATATTATATGGCATTATTATTAAAGAATATTATATTTTATTATTACTATATTATACTATACTATATACCAATGCAATTCAATCATTTGATATATATATATATATGTACATCCCTGTATAAATCAAAGCAAAGAATAAGCGCACTAGTCAGTGGGTATGGTTAGTTAGGTTTCATGATATATATACCTTTAGGCTCAGCAGCTATATATTCGGCCAGTCCATTGATAGACTGTTCATCTGCTGAGAGGGTACCTATACATTGGAAATTTGTATACATGTGTAGGTATATGTATATGTATATGTATGCACGTGCGTATGTTTATGTGTATGCTTATGTTTACATGTACATGTATGCGTATGTGCATGAATATGTGTATGTGTATATGTAGGTGTACGCGTAGGTGTATTTATATGTATATCTATATGTATGTGTATGGTTATGTGTATGTTTATGTGCATGAGTATGTATATGTATATGCATACGTGTGCTTGTGTGTATGTGTATGTGTATGTATATATGCAATTGTAGGTGTGTAGAAAAGCAAGCAATTGAGTATGTGGCAAGGGTAGGTATGAATTATAAAATAAAGAATGATTATAATTCATAGTTATATGCATGTTTCCGTAATTTTGATACAAAGCTCAAAATTAAACAGCATGCTAGAGATATATTTTATTCTTAGTCTTCTTATATGTCAATATAGATTCATATATAGCTATCTATAGCTTTCAATATTATCCGCACTTCAATCACAGTATGTCTGCCAATATATAAATAAACATTTATATATAAGCGTTTTATTTTTAATGTATGATATTATTTTTTATTATGTTTTATTATATTATACTATATTATATTGCATTACATTACGTCATACTGTATCATTTTATATTATATATCAAAACGACCATCACCCCACCGCCCATACCTTTAGCTCCAGTACTCCTTTCCTCCGCCATTCCCTTCATCTTGACTAAACTTTGAATTGCAGCGTTGATGTCAACCAGTGCCCCCTTTCGGGCTGCCTGCACCTTTGTTTTACTACCTGCACCAGGCGGATTAGGGGCTGGTGCAGCATTCCCATTAAAGTTATTTTCATAATTCATACTATTGCTATTGCCTGTATCTACTACCGGAGCTTGATAGTATGGGTCGGCATTACCTCCACTTGCCCCTGAAGACCCTCCAAACGGATCAAAGGCATCCCCTCCTCCAGTATTAGGTTTCGAGGCACTTCCGAACGGATCAAATGCATTTCCTCCTGTATCAGGCTCCGATGGGTTTGACATTGACATTCCTGCCATTGAATCTAACGCATTATCTACAGTAGGTACCTCTGCATCTACCTGTGGGGGACTTGAAAAAGGGTCATAGTCACCCAGGTCTCCAGTATTACCAGTATCACCTAATCCTTCAAGGCCAGTCATTGCATCTATCGACCCAGCGTCCTCAAGAAGAGCAGGGGAGTCAGTATCATCCAACAGTGGTATCTCATTCGTGCCCATGTCCATGTCCATGTCCAGGAGTGCATCTTCAGAACTGTCACCTAGAGAAATATCATCATCATCAACTGCAAACGGATCAAATTCTTGACGCCGTTGTCGCATTAAATCGGACGGCTGTTTTTAAAAAATAAAATGAAAAAGTGTTCAGAAGAGGGACTGATAAATAATAAGGTATCACATTACATTAAAATATAATATAATATAATATAGCATAATACAAGGAGACGTAAAAAATATATATAATGTAATACTGTATACTATGTTTTATAGGGGTTTTACTCCTGGTATAAGTATTTGTACCTTCTATATCCTCTTGCCCCTACAAACAAATCTCAGCGTCAATTTATAGTGTAGCCGCGATTTGCATTTTAGAATTATTTAAATGGAAATGTATTTGGTTTTGTAGTCTTTCCTATTAATATTTAATCACATTTGCTTACATTGTTTTATTCGTTTAAAAGAAAACATTGCCTAACTGCATTGTCAAAATGCAATTTTTTGCCCAAAATAATTTACTTACTTAACTTACTTAATTGTTGAATGAGTAAATTCTCTAAAACATAATAATAATCCGATAGTATGGAGTGATTAAAATACTATGACATATTAGAATTATTTATAGTATATGTTATTAATATATCCATTTACTTTGTATAAAAGCACACTAAGATATAGCCGCTTGCCGTCTTCTCCCTATATATATTGTAATATGATAGGATAAAGGTCATACATCCTCTAGCTCCCAAACAACATGGATTTTTATTGCATAACTATTATTAATTTTATATTTTAATAATTCAGGAATAATGCACCTCAATGAGTAAATAAGCAATACGTATATAGTAGATGTCATTTAAGAATAAACGATAAATAATACTAATAATAATAAATTAATAAAACAACTCATGGTTTTTAATAACTGGTAGAATAGTATAAATAATACATCTTCATTATAATTATTTGCTTCAAAATGCATTTTTCCAATGACATTATTAAATTAATTATATTTTCCTATAAAAATTAAGTAGGTCCAAACTGTTGGGACATGCGTAATCCGCAACAGTGATTTTTTGTTAATCTATTATAGTATTAAAATATAACATACATTTTATCTATTTATTATATGTTATTAATTAAATAGTAGGGATTTTTTATTATCAAACTTACTTAATAAGGATTTAAAGTGAGATTAATTCCTGTATACTATATTATATTAGATATAAATTTTGTTTCGAATTCAGTTTCATCGTATAACATATCTTTATAGTAGTATAAATTAACCACTATGTGACTGAGACGGGGCTTGTAGTTTTGTTTACATTATAGTTCCAAGGTGACTGCTTAAATAAAGACAGAATATGTTTATCTCATATTTGTTTTGCTTAAACGGATACACCTGACTAAGTATTGATTTGGATTATGATCAAGCTTTTATTCCGACACTTTGAAAACCTTTTGACACAAGGACTCAGTCTAGGATTATTTTTTTCATTCATAAGAGAGTATAAACTCCAAATGTTAAATTAAGTCAAATGATAGTATATAAAAATATGTGTCCTACACAAACACATGCTTTACATTATCTTGTCCTCCATTCCTCTTTATAAATGCAGGAGCTGTATTTATATTACTTTATACTTATAGTTGTACTTATATATGTGGTACTGTATATTTATATTTGTAGTTATTATTTAAGAGATTTATTTTTTGTTGATTGGGTTATTCTATTATTAAATAAAGAGAAAACATGCTTTCCAGTTACACATTTTTTAATTGTCGCACTATATATATATATGTAAGGCTCACTTAAAGAAACTATATAGTTCAACCTGTTAATAGACCAGATCATTACTATTGGCGCTTTATATATTTGATATGGTAAATTAACAATATGGACGACTTAAAAAACAAAACATGCGTAACTACTAAGAAAATATACGCCCTAAATATATAAAATTGGTGCTAAAAGACTCACAGGTAAACCCACTGGCAGACTTTATGTCTAAATTCTTAAAATAAAAGCCATACAATTTATAATACTATAATAAAGATAATAAACACAAGTAATACACTCTATAATATTATAATATAATATAAAATGTATGCAAATTGATTTTTCCAAATACTTACTTGGTCTGTAGATAAGGCTATGGATGTATTAGCAAACAAGCAAAGCGCTGCAGCACTAAAGTATATTTCAATATGCATTGTATGAGCAGTAATTGCTTTTCAAAATTGATATAATGAGGCCTAAATAAATATATCCGGTTGCCTTTTTCAAAACCTGGTGTATGTATCTATGTGTTTTTTACTTGGATTAGCATATAAAGCATATAATGCAAAGAGATATATATATATATATATAGAAGATGGATAGGTGGAGAACCGAACAATTTGATCTCAAAGCAATTTATATTTTCGACGCACCCTGGAATGTCAGGAATGCATTGTTGAATAATATTAACCAATAGAATCGTCCTCATAAAATTAACTAATCATAAAATTGTATGCTCAAAAGCTACATACATAATTCAAATAGTCTTATAGTTATTTGACCTGCTCAAACTCATTAGTTTTATTTATTAATTAATTAATATATAAAGACGTTTCTTAGTATAATTTAACATTAAATAAAATGATTGACTTAAAAAATAGTGTGAATTGCGTACATAATTTCAAACAACGCCTACAGCTAAACAACGAAAAATATATACTTTTTAAATATTTTAAATATTTTAAATAGAAATTGCAGGCATAAAATACATAATTATTAGATTACAAACTTTATAGACGGGATTTCTTATTATACAGTTAAAGATGCATTTATTGTATTAAATCAAGCATACTAGCATTAATAATAATGTAACAATAATGATAATATTATTATTATTATATTTATGGGAGGAATACTTGCGTTTCTATCAACATCACTGATTGTTATGGTGTATATATGTACACAGCAATTAGAAGGGTGTAAAATAAGCATATTTACATATATATAACCAATATTATTTAATAATATTAGTATTTTTAGAAAAAAATTATTGATAATTTAAATTTATTTTATAAATAATACTTACAATACAAGTAAGCTTAACCCGATATATTTTGGTAGTTGAGTGAATAGTATATTTAATAAATGTAGGTCCAGGTTTCAATGATTGTATTGGATAGTAGAGCATCGTAATCTGTCCAATAACAATACCATTCCAATATTCCAATACAGAACATAAAATTCGTTAATTGGGAGCATGTAGTATGGCCAATGTGTAGAGACATTGGATGGGCCTATTATATATCTATACATATATTAATGAGTTCATATATATATATATCTATTCACATAGTCGTATTTATTTATATTTATATTCATATTCATATTTATTTTTATTTATATTTATATATTCATATCTATATTCATATTTATTTATAGTTATATTGGTATCTGTGACATAGTTTACTTAATTATCTGTTTTTAATACGTTCCAAAATCTAACTTAGACTGAGCCATACAACTTAACTACTTAGATAAATTCATACATCACATCACGTTTATGAACAAAAGCGTATACCCAGAACCAGTCTGAGCCCAGCTTGTATACTCATTTAGAGTTGGTATTAGCTAATAAAAGTCCAGTACAGATCGTTGATTACAATAGAGGTTGTACAATATTTAACTAATCTCACCGCATACTAGGGCAATCGATGTGACAATTATTTATTTATATTTATATTTATATTCATATTCATATTCAATATTCATATTCATAGTCATATTCATATCTATACTAATATATATATTTGTTTGTTTATACTTGATAGAGATATTTAATTGCTTATATTTACTTATTGAATCATATAAATGAGATTATTAGTATTAAGATCTGATACCTAGTAATGTATATGTAATAGTTACGTAATAGTGAATTATATAATGTTATATATATAAAAAGGAAATACAATATGTAATATAGTATATAAAATAATATCAAATCATATACTATATAGTACAATAATAGAATAATTAATAAAATTAAGTCGAGTATAATATTATATCATACTAAATCTCATCATATCATAATATGTCCTGAAATAAAGTATCATACAATATACAATAATATAATGCAATATACTGTATTATAACATAATATAATATAATATCATATTATAACATATACAATACATAAATTAAAATTAACATTGCATGCCATATATTTTAATTACAGTTTTATTATAAAATACGAAGCTACCAATATGGTAAATTGTATGCAACAGAATGTACTAGATTATATTATGCAGTCGTGTTATATATATCACATCTTTATGTTAACATTTTAATATTTAACAGGATATATATATATACATGAACATACATATACGTATTTATAATTATAATGATTCTTACTAGGAGGGAAGTTTATACTTACGTGTGCGAATGACTGGAGTGATTCAATTCAGAAATGAGTTTGCGCCGTTTATTGAGACAGACTGTTCCCGAAGTTCTGTTGTTATGGAAACAAAGAGGTGTGCTTCGTTTCTGTTACTATATTGAAGAATGAGGGTGTGTGATGCATAGCTAAATGCATTACAGTCATATGCTATACTATAATGTACTGTACTATACTATACTATACTATAATATACTATACTATAATATACTGTGTTATACTATACTCTACTATCCTATACTAATAACATCTTATATAGGTTCCTTAATGAGACACGGAGGTCTTCCTATAAACAAACTACGCATTGGTCAGGTTAGTTTCTATATATAGGCATATGATAGCCATATATAAATATATTATTATAAAAGCGGATAGGATGCGAAGGAGTGATAAAAGAGAGATAGTGGGTATATAGGTATACAATAACTATATATGGGTATACAACAGCCATTTTAGAGTGCACAATAGCCATATATAGGTATACAATAACTATATAGGTATACAGTAACTATATATAGGTATACAATAATCATATATAGGTATACAATAACTATATAGGTATACAGTAACTAGATATAGGTATACAATAATCATATATAGGTATACAATAACTATACAGGTATACTATAATCATATATAGGTATACTATAATCATATATAGGTATACTATAGTCATATATAGGTATACTATAATTATATATAAGTATACTATAATCATATATAGGTATACAAGAACCATGTATGGGTAGGATACATTTGTACAGGCGGATATATATCTTTATATATAGATATATAAAGTGGTATATTTATGTATATATGTATATGTACATGCATACATACATACAAGGATAGGTGACTCTGTAAGTAATAATGGTTGCTATATTAGGAAGGATACTATAACCATATTAGGAAACGTAATATAACCATTTTAGAAAAGGTACTGTAACCATATTAGGAAGTATATTTACATAGATCTATCTATTTTTGGATGAGAAATAGCAATCGATCAGTGATTAACAGCAGCAAGCCTAACAAAGTTATTGATCTAGGTAATCAGCAATCTGTGATTGGTACAAAATGATTTTGGTATTAATGTTTTTGTCATTAAATAAATGAAAATCTAGGATATAGTGTAAATATGAGATAATATGTATCTTATTTGATTATATATATACATACAGTAAATAAAGCATTAAAATTTTAATATTTCCAAGACGTTAACCTTCTATCCATCCCACCCAACTCTTTTTTTCTCAGTATACTAAATGGGATTTAAATCTATTTTTCCCCCTCTCCCGCCGAAAATTGGCAATTGCGGGTGTTTTTACATTTACTATGGCGAATTTCACTGGTTATGTTGATGCTGAAGCCAACCATAAAGATGGAAGTTTGAATTTTGAGGAGGTCCAGGAGATGTTTATTGAAATTGTAAAAGAAATGGAGAGTAATACTCTAGGGAGAATAGGGCATTGTTTATTGACAAAGGTAGGAGTGTTTATTAAAGATATTGCACATTATAGTATGCTATGTTAAGTTATATTACAGGATATTATGCTTACTTTGTATTGCATAGTCTGTTTATATTATATTATATTATATTAATTTTAGAATTAAGTTTTTTCAAAAATGATTATCATTCATTGGAGGATAGGAAATTTAAAAATATTCTAAATATTTTTAAAATTAAGTACACTATGCTTATATCTAGTACTATTGGACAGTACAACTGTATTAAAATTAATTCTGTGGTTCCACCAATTAGATGTGGAGCTTCCCCTTTTTTACCCATTTCCTTTTAAATACTTGCAATCAATTGGATAAGAGCTACATAGCAACCATTTACTATTGGTTGATCGACAGGTTAGCAGTGAATCAGCTAACCCTGTCCAGTAATCCAATATTTAAATCGCATCAAGTCGATATCTTAACTAAGCACAAATTTCTATTGGCCCCCGTGGTGTGTTGCCCAATGGAAGATAAGCTTACACAGCTAGATATGGATGATAATGCAGATGAGATCATTGGTTTTATTGGTCAAATTAAATCGGAAAGCAACCAATTAAATAGTAAGTTGTATTGTCATATAGGTAATTCCCCTTTTGTGTTTTTCTTGAAGTAATATTTGATTGCATATCGGTGTTAATCGATCATGTTGTTGGCGCTCAAACAGCCAATCATAGATGGTAATATATACATAGTAATATAATATATGCATAGTAATATAATATATACATTGTAATATATACATGGTAATATATGTAATAATATAACATAACATATACATATACATGGGTGCACCAATGATGTACTAAGGATTATACTCTGATCTATTCTTTTGCCTAACGTACCTACTTACCTTTGCAGCTTATTATTTCATATTAAGTGAACCCTCCATATATGGGTTCATATATCTATATACATACAATTATAATATAATAGAATATAATATATATGATTTGACTATCGTATAGACATACAGATACCTATTTATATACTAGAAGATATGCTATCATATTATTTTACTATTGTCATACACATACTATCCTATCCTATCCTATCCACAGATAATACTACTCCACTACTGGTCATAGATATACGATGCTTATCTAGCCAATCATCTCTTCGCCCGTTAGCGGAAATTTTAAATCATTGTCCCCCCAAAGAAAATTTATTAAATATTTCACGAATATTTAATATTAGGAGGATAAAATCTCTTAAAACCCCACAAATTAACGAAATTGAAGCAATTGTCAACCGAATTTTACGAATTTGCCTAGCAGCAAGAGAGAAAAATCAAGAAATTTATCTTCAAGGGGGGTTTGGACCTGAATGTAGCGGGGCTCAATACTTGATAAGGAAAATTGTCAAACAAGTTAATAAGATAGGAGGCAGAGTAAGTGTGTATGTGTAGTTATAGAATAGGTTGTTGTATGATATGCTGTATTGTATATTATATTAGGTGTTATACTATGTGGTGTGTTATACACATATTATATATAAAAGTTCGATTATGTTATACATTGTACCCTATCGTATATATCATACTGTATACCATACTATATACTCTACGTCACTGATCTTTTTTATTCTCCCCTTTGTATTCGTTTAAATTTCCCGTTCTAGCCTTACCCAACAATAGACCCCAGTTAAAAATATTATTATCTCTTCATTACTTATATCGCTATAATAACATATAATAGTATAATACGTATATATATATAGGGATGCATATATTCCTTTAAATATATTCGTGTACATATAATTTTATATCGCCACAATTATTGCTTGATGCATACTTATAAATTTTTATTTTCTAATATTCAGGTTTACCAGGCGTACCAATTGGACACTATTGGTTTGAATAATCTTAAAACTGACCTATTAGAAGCGAAGGAATGTGGATTTTTCTTTGGTGCAGTGATTGGTGAATTTAATACTGATGATTGGAATGGAGGGATAACTACAATGGACCCACCCACTACCAATGAAAATTTAGATCCAACAATGGATTTTCATGATACTGCAGTGGGGATGCTACAGAATTTGGGCACTCGGGTAGGGGTGGTAAAAATTACCCCAACTATTAATTTTCGTCTGACACGGGCTATGCAATTACTACTGCCCCATTTAACAACTTTCGATATGGACCCCTCGGAACTTGAAAATAAGTCTAAGAATAACTCTACGGTAGGAAGTTTTTACAATTTTCATAATTCTCATGACCCAATTGAGATAACAGAAGTGGCTAATTTAGATAAATCTGTGGCATTAGAGAGTGAAATTCAAAAAAGTAATAAGACCCCCCCTAACGTCATTGAAAAAGTTTGCAAAACACAGGAAGAACTCCTAGACTTTGAAGGCGAAACTGGAGGAGAGGTGTCTAATATTGAAACTCATCATAATTATAACCCACCTTCTTTTTTTCCTAGTATTGTATTTGCCTTGCATAGCCAATCATCAGTATCACATGTGACGCAGCAGCTAAGCCTATATAAGGTTAATCCTGAGCATATCAGTTTTGCGCAAATTTATGGATTAGCGGATAGCACGTCATTGGTACTGCGTGCAGCAGGGTGGAAAGTATTAAAATTTGTACCAATGGGAACGTTGGAAGGAAGGATTAATTACGTAAAGTACTTACTGCACGAGAAGGTTAAGGTATTTCAGGATAATCCTGATGTAATGTACTGGCGGGAATTATTCCGGACATGTGTTAAGGGACTTGCAGATCATGGCAAATAGTTCCACTGTATTACTTACCTATAGCTGGAGTTATCATCAGCATGCAGATGACAAGGCCGGGACTCCTGTGTTGGTATACAGGTAACACTACACTAGATAGCCCTAAGGATTACTACCTACCCTATGTCATGTCAACGTTGTTGGACACGCGAATGTCCAGTAAAACCCTAGGCCCCAAATTTATATCTCCGTCGGTGATACTTCAGAAAATTCGCAGAGCATTGGAACTGCAGAAGGAGATAGTTGGACAAATATAGATACGAATGAAAATATCTATATCCAAACAACAATTCTGAAAGAGAGTTACCGCACAATAATTTTATAGGAGTAATTCCAATATGTTATCAGACAAAGGCAAAGAACTCGTGGTGCTCATAATGGAGGCAAGAAGATAGACCGCGATTTGGATGTCTCGGCTAACCTTTGTGACACTGTCCTATATAGGTTTTACAACTATCAGTGTAAGGCTCTCTCTCAAGATATATTGAGAGAAACCTAAACGGGGACTATAATAGATCCTGGGAGGGAGAACCTCAATCGCAGACATAGAAATATAGGCTTTAAAAATATAAAATATAAAATTGAATTATGTGCCAATAATCTAGTGATGCTTTATTTTTTAAATAATTATGAAATTCGCAATATTAGGTATATTATAGACACTGCTCTCAGCATAAGCCCTTATATAGACACCATTAAAATCTAAGGCCAGAGAATTTTGAAGTCCGGTCAAAGATACATCATTGCCCTATGGTGGCAAATACATATATCAAAATGAACCATTAATAAAATACTATAGCAATCTGGGGTAGTTCTAGTGACTTGTCCATAGGATTCGGGGTCGCCAATTGAAGTTTTGTAATAGGACGATATATAGATTACGATATTGTTTAACAAATAATAAATGAATGCAAAGCTTCGAGTGTCCCGAAGGTATTCATACTTTTCCCATATCAATATTATGTACTGGCGTGCGGGGTTGCCGCGTATGCCTGCGTGTGCCGGGGCGTTTATTGGTAGTTTCTGTTTCCTTTTACCCTTTTCCAATTTCTACTTATCGCGGGGGTGTCAGTATTAATCGCAGCTGTGTTCATCAATGTAAATGGAGCCGTTAGTAAATATTCTTATTAACAAATGAATTTATCTGCTTAAGAACTGTAAGATTCTGTAGCCACAGCATCTTATAAGAACATAATTCGATCAATTAATATCGGACCAATTATTTCATGATCAATGGAATAAGAACTAGCGGGAACATTAGCCACCAGATTACCATCAAAAAAGGTCATGTTCGGTAAACTGTGTAGTTGCTCTAAGGCTAACCCGACTCGAAAAGGGGGTGCAATATTGCCTAATATATTTAGGATGTGATGTTGAAGGACGCATCTAAGAAATTCAGACTCTGGTATAGGCAACTAATCTTTTTATTATATTGTTTTGTACTTAATACGGTTATGATTACGTAACATTCATTCGCTAATTGTAATTAAAACCATTTTGGAGGAATTGTTTGTAATTTATAGTAAATACAGAACTTTACGATCGGGTTAGATAGAAAAATCAATATACATACACTTGAACACAATATATAAGGGTAATTTTGGGATATATAATGGCTGCAGTTAAAGAAATGAGTATTATTACTAAGGATTGCATTATTTATTGCTACATATATTACTATTCACTTATCTATTAATGTATAGATTTATTGTACCTAATATGCTTATAATTACTTTACATTTATTGGCTAATTTTAATTTAAAAACAATTTTTGGCGGGAAATTTTATGATTTTTAAAAAATGATGTGAACTTTATACTCGGAATAAACAAAAACAAATAAATATACAATACAATCAAATAATATATATTGGATCAGTAAAATATAATATTATACAGTCTAGTATACTATAGCATAATGTACGTGCATATGCTTATATATATTTATGTATGTACGTGTGTCTATGTATGTATGTATGTGTGTATGTATATATATATATATATATATGCGTATGTGTATGGGTAATTCATATAGAGAAGATTTCCGTTAGTAGTTGTTTGAAGTTCTGAATTTATGTTGACATATTTTTCTGTATTAAAAAAAAGTGGGTTTTTATTGTACTTAAATCTTATAAATTTATGAAGGAATATAAGTATTAGGTATAGTTCTTAAAATTTTAAATAGTTATATAAATACATTTGTTTAAAATAAATTTATATGTATATATTATTATGTTGTTTTGTTTCATTTTATTCTATATTGTATCATATCATGTTACACTGCATTGCATTATAATATTTTTGTTCTATTCTAATTTATTTTATTGCATTAAAATATATTAGATTATATTATACTATTTTATACTATATTGTGTTGTGATATACTGTAGTATACTATATTATGCTTTATTACATTACATTATATTACATTGTACTGTATTACACTACATTATATTGTGTTATACTATACTATATTTTATTACTGTATATATTATTATATTATTCAATATCATATCCTTTCATATTTGAATATATACAATTAAATCAGGAAAGCAACCTATGATCACTGGCGGGATTAACCAACCGCTTTTTTTATTGCTTTAATTTTAAACTTTTATTTAAACCAATAATTTTATTTCCAACATGAAAATTAAAATTGCAATCTATGTAGTATGCAGTCAATGTATGATTGGGTTGGCTTTAATGGTTTACAGTTTTGTAAGTCAAATACTATTTCGTATTACATCATATATAACATCTAATATTATGTCCTAAATTACATTGTATATCATGTCCCATATTATATACTATATTATACCTTATCTTATATTTTATGCGCAGAAGTCATCAACCAGTAACATGGGACTAACATTTTCATTAAATCTTGGCTCCAATGGCGGAAAAGGTATAAATTCCTTATTACCTTTTACCTAAATTGATATAAATAAACCTATTAATTTAGGTAATGTAAAGTTGCTAGAAAAATAGTGTTTTGATATTGTGATAAATGCCAAACGCATAACCTTACAACAACGTATATATATTATTTCAGTAAATTAAGGAGTAGAAAAATATCGAGTTACAACAACATATAACTAATCTCCTATCTATATCTTATTAAATTGTAAATATATAATATTGATACAGATCCCATAATTCAACCTAATAATTATACCTTTTTTTAGCAAACATTTATCATCTAACTAATAACGTATATAGTATATATCCTTGTGTAGTTATGTCATTCATACTCAGGATGACAGCGGACTATTTCAAGTAAAGAAGTTAGGATAGAACCTGTATAGCCTTGATTCAGTATTATTACAGAATTAAGAGTCCCTAACGTATCTCAAATAGAACTTTTTTTTACGTTTTAAACATAGCACCTTATAAAATACTTCAGGACTCAGCCTTAATTATTTAAATAATTATAACTATAGTTACTTAGCCTATACTTAATATGTAGCTATTTTTGACATATACATACTCTATGTAATTGCATGGTAAAGTAATTTTCTCAGATTAATACTAGCTTTAGTTTAAAGGTGGAAATTGGAAAAAATTTAAAAATAGATTTTTTTTAATCTCACATTTCATTATGTATAAATATTAGGGCTATAATTGTATTGCTAACTTGAATATATATTATTTTACTTGCGCAAACTGACAATTTTATTATATGTGAAGATTATATCCTACCATATGCTATATTTTATTAGACTATACTGTATTATACTACCCGATACTATCCTACCCTACCTTACCCTGCTCTATACTTTAGTATGCTATAGTGTATTATATTATACAGTCCTATCCTATCATATTCTATCATATCCTATTATATCCTATCTTATTCTTTATTATACCGTACTACATTATGTTATCCTATCCCATCCTAACAGACACTAACAATAAACCAGCCCTTAAACGATCTAGCAGTTATCTTAATGAAGACAAAACTGAAATGATCAGTTTCCAGTGTGCTATATGCCTTGAATATGCACAAGAACCACTGCAAACACCCTGCTGTAGTCATCCATTTTGCAAATGTTGCATTACTACCAGTCTATATTTTAACCCACATTGTCCTATGTGTCGACGTAGTTTACACACATCTATGCTGAAAACCTTTCCTATTTCTAAAATGAAAGCGTATAAGAAACTAAGAATAGTTTGTAAGAATGATGGCTGTGGCATTGCTTTAACAATGGATAAAGTAAAAGAACATGCCAAGGTAATTATATAGTGGAGATATAATATATAACAATATAGTATGATATTATAAATATACAATACAAGACAATTTTAATTTATAAA
>NAOQ01000008.1:251674-270891 GCA_002751075.1 Ichthyophonus hoferi
TCAGGTATAAATGATATGATATGATGTTATGTATTATAATGTAATATAATGTACCATAATGTATTAGATGATGATAAAGTAGAATATGATGCCATGTTATGGTATAGTATATTATGGTATAATATATTACAATATGATACACTCTTTTGAAATCTAATACACTACAATAGCATAATAAACTGTGCTGTGCAACTAAAAAAAATACTTACTTCATCAACCACATTATTTCTTTTGTGTTATATATATATATATATATTGCAACACTTTAACAACCATTTATAGTCCGATAATATTTTACACCATATATATTTTTATATGATGAAATATAATATACAATCATTTTTATTAAAACTATTCTATACTTAATACTGATTTGTAACTTGTATGTGTTAGAACACATGCATTCCGTTATAATGATTTTTTATTTGTTTTATTTGTTTGTATTAGAATATAACACATTCTATTTGTTTATTATCTACTATTAATCAAATAGAAGTGATTATCTATCAAACCTACGCAATAATGATTCAGATTGAAATGAATCATTGTATACTATATTATATTAGATATACAGTTTGATTCAAAATCGGTTTCACTGCATCACATGTGCTTAGAATAGCATAAATTAACTATTGTCTGGTTGAGACGGGACTAAAAGTTTTATTTACATTTTATTCCGTCACCTGACATGTGCCATTGCCAGAGTATCGGCCTAAGGGTAAGGTATGCTGTGTGTTAATACAGGAGTATTTATTTAATTTGGGTCTTTATGTAACTGTAATCAATTATTATGATTAGCAATTATTACTACAGGTTTAGTCTGGAAAAATAGGGAGTGCAATTTATTGGTTTTAAATGACAATCCAAAATTATTGATCAAAATTGAATCAGCCAATGGCAGAGGTCCGGCGACTATCTAATAAGCCATTTTACACCATATGCTTTGGGTCCAGATAACTCATTGCTTAGGCATTCTGCCTAAGACAAGTCCTGCTGATTTGTTTAGTAATAGAAAATGTCTTATCATATCTGTACTCCGTGTATGAAAAGGGAAACGTTCAAACGCCTCTTAATTCGGCATTCTTTCTCACTTCTAAATGAATATATATCATAGGCACGCCTCCGCATGGGTTATCTTTCTACTATGATTATAGAGGAAATATTATATATAAAGTACTGTGTTACATAAATATCTATATACAGGTTTGTTTTGTAAATTTTATATATTGCTACTATCATTTTATTGTTATTTATTTATTAAAAAAAGATCATGTGATTTCTGTTAAACAATTTTTGGATTTTTTCATTATCTTTTATTTTTTCCTCTCCTCATCTCATACATTTCTAATCTGAAAATGTGGATTGCAGCCTGTGTAGTAATTACATCTATATCACTAATGTTCAAAGTAGTAGCCGACTATTTTAAGTAGAGATTGTAGAATAAAAAATGTACGGCTTTTATTCGGATCACTGCAGAATCTGGAGTCCCCAGGCGGCCTCTTCTTATACGTTCTAAATATAGCATTTTATATATAGACTGCTTTCGAACCCATTACTAGCTAATTGGGTAACTAATAGTTATTGTACCTATACTACCTATTACCTATGTAACTATATTTGACACGTTTAACATGCATTTGCCTTACGTAAATGAATAAAAATAAACATGTCATATTAAATACAAATATTATGTGCTTAATTGTAAGATTGCAGCAAACCCACGCAAGGTAACCAAGCCATGACGTCAGTGTACACTTAGAAAGAAAACATATTGAAAAGGAAAAAATAAATATATACTAAATATATACATATATTAAATCGCTGTGTACTTATGTAACATACTAATGTTGTTTTACCCAGTTACCCGTTTCCCAGCTAGTTCATACAATTTGTAAAGTGTGTATAAATAAAGTTGACTATGTGAAGTATTTATTACTACATATGGGCTCATGCAATTGGATGATAGGGCATCGCCACGATCTCTTAAAATGACTTTACATCAACTTAACAGGAATGTTAGTAATATCGGCGATCATAAAATATGATTTTAAATTAAGTTAAATAGAGCGCTTCAATTGCAATAGCTTGATGTTTTGGCCCACTAAATTCATGCTATTTTAAAAACTATATTAATTGGTAATTTAATATTTAAATTTATAAAAAGGGCTTCCTGGATGGGCAAGCATGGTCAGTGGATAGGATTGGATCTTAGCACATCGGATAGTTTATTGTTTATTTGTATTGTCCTACACATATTTATCGACTTGGGAGAAGAAAACCTAAGTCACTTTCGCAAGAACAACTCTATTCAGTTACTTAAATTGAAGACCAGAGAAAACTACATACAATTAAAAATTAAAAATAATTTTTTTAATAATTGTTTTGAATGAGTGAGTAAATACATTCATAAGACTCAAAAAGAAAAAGTCGGTATAAAGGTTAATTGGTTTACTTTCATTAAAGCGTACTACCACCAGATTATATAGAAAGCGTGTACTGTCACTCCGACTATGTTGTCCCGGTAGATCAAGAGTATCATCATGGAATGTGCGCATAGCATTAATAAAGATGTAGTGCATAATTGTTTGCTGTAAATAAATTGCGATATAATATATACGTCTGTATATATGCATCTGTATATATTGCTTAGTAGTGTATGCATTGAATTTTGCATTGTGATTTATGCATACTTTATTATCAATACTTGAGAATAAATGTAATGAGCTGTGGCTAGTAGAGACTGGATTATCATGACGTAAATGAGAAGGTTTATATTGGTCCGATAGAACGGATTAGGCCGCTTAACATGATATATATTCATAATATCAATGATATCAATAATACTAATAATATTATTATTATTAACTAACATTATAATAAATAAATATTTTATGTTATTATTTAAATATTAATAAATAAAAAATAATAATAATAAAAGCAAAAGTAGAATATATATATATATGCATCCCATGCGCAAGTAAATTACAAACTATAACAGTTTACTGCACTTTACCAGTAGTAGCTCAATAATATTAATCATTATTATTAACTAATATTATACTAAATAAATATTTTTACAATAGTATTTAGATATTCATGAATAAAAAAAATAATAAAACGAAAATGGAATATATATATAATTCTCATGAGGAAACCAAGTACAAACCGTAACAGTTCACTACACTTTATCATTGTACCTGTTATCCAATCAGAGGCCCCTCTTGCATAGGCCCAGTACTGCCCTTCTTAATTCGCATTTTATAAAATGCTACGTGGGGCAAAAGCTTGGTGTACACTACTTGCTCATTGGTTCTTTATAAATAAAAGGCGGTGTAAACAATGTGGAGCAACAAAAAACTACTGATAATAATATTTGAAAAAATAAAATTTGAAATTGAAACAATTAGATTTTGATTATGAATTATGCAACTTGGAGTTAACAGGAAGCGATTAATTATTTGCTTAGGTTTGTAATTTGATGAAATTGGCCGTGCTCCAGGCCGAATAGAACGCATAATAATTCCATAAAAGAACAAGATCAGCAGTGTAATCAATAAGTGAAATAATGACATTTTCTATATACTATTATTTACAATTATAACTATAATTTTAAAAGCTTAATATTATTAATAATAAAACATTCTTTTTTAAAACAAAAACTCATGGATTTCCTTTAGTTATCTACAAATTAGCATTCAGATCTGCACGATGATCATCTTCATCATGCTTCATCATGCTAATCAACCTAGCATAAAATGTAAATTGCCCTTTAAAAAAACAATGGCTAAATTATAAACAGAAAAATTAGCTTATAAATTTTAGCATTTAAACAGTCTTTTTTTATATAAAAAAATTACAGCGATAAAAATACACATATATATGTGCTTGCAGTCTTTGATATACAATATATTGAAATAAAATACAACTGCCGGTCTTTTAATTTCTTAATATCACGAATTTAAAATGGCATGGGAAAGTATCCTGATTTTAAATCGCCATGTTTATTTCTATATCTTAGCATAATAATTTTCAGACTGGTCACTTCAAAGGTTTTAGTATATGTTGTAAAATATTTTGGTTAAAAAGACTTCCCCTCTTATGGCGAGAAGTGAAAATATTACATATACACATAAAATGTCAATCATGAGTTCTATATACGCGCATCCTTTTCTTCGTACTGGCCAAGTCCTTTCCCGGATGAGCTCTGTTATTGCAAATGTTAGTACAAGAAGCGCTTCCAATTTTAATAAATCACAAATCAAGGATAACAATATACGTATAGATCAAACATCAAAAATCTCCAATCTGAAAGGGAACAAGACTCAGATCAAGCAGCAAAAACGCCTGAAAAATCCTTCGTATATGTTGTCAAATTACTTTCAAACTGAGGCTGAGGCGTTTGGCCACGACCGACTCTAGAAGTGACATTAGTTGTTATGCTTTTAATATAGGATAGTTCTCCCACCGTCAATCTTATAACAGTTTGAGAATTTATCCCCTCTGGATTTTACTTATTGTTTTACTTTAATCCTGCTATGTAGAGCTAATTCTCTAAACTGTTCTTTTTTTCTTTGATGTAATTAGTATTACTAGAGATACTGGTGCTCTAGAAGCGAACTAAGCTGTTATGCTTTAATGTTGAATAGTTCTCCCACCGTCAATATTATAACAGTTTTGAGAATTTATCTTTTCTGAATTTTACTTTTTTTTTTTCACTTTAATTCTGTTATATAGAGCTAACTCGCTGAACTGTTCTGTTTATTCTTTGATGTAATTAATATCACTCAAGACACTAGTGCCTTTGTAAAGGCCGAAATATATGCAAATAAATAATTAAAGATATGGTTATCTTTTCAAATATATAATATAATAATATATATTAATAAGGACACTAGGTTAGAATTGGTTTTTAAGATATAGTTGGTATCATCGAACCCATTAATATTTAAATTAGTAAGTCACATAGAAAGTATTCATCATATCCATGCAATTAACAGTTTCTGACACTTCACATAAATACTGTATTATCAACTTTGGCCAATCCTTAGGGTAAGAATGGAATAGCTTATAAGGAAAATTTGACCATTAAGAGATAAATTTAACATAGATATTGAAATATTTATTTGAGTTTAGACTTAATTAAAACTGATATTGTGTGCTTAATCATAAAATAAATTAACTGTATTTAACTATGTTTTTTTCCTTATTATTTGAAACTTCTATAATTAACTATGCAGCTATTCTCAGACAACTATGTTACATTTCAATGTTGTAGCTGTACCTGTCTGTATTAGAAAGTTTATCCCATGTATAGTGTAAAATTTTAATTATACGCAACTAGGTAAAAATAAGTGATCACTGGACTTTAGTCATATGACTGAATGCACGCATGATTAATGGTATATATCTGCCCACGAAACTGAGATGGAACACAGCTTTTTGTTTTAGTAGTCGATCTTTGTTTATAGTTCTCATAGTAGTCACCAGTTTTATATTATTTTCTTTTAGATTGTATTTTTAACTCTTCATATTAAGCCATCTGGCTCTGTTATTATCTTGATCTTCTTAATATAAATCTGACGCAAAGATGTATTGTTTATAGTTTCATAGCACTATCATTTCTATAGCAGTCCTTGATTGGTGGAGACCCCGAGCTTGTGGATATGTCACTAGAACCTACCACAGATTGTTATAGAACAATTACTTAAACGTCGCTTTTCCGATTATATCTACCTTTGTTAAAATCACATGTAGTTGTCACACTTTATTTTCAATATATTACACTGTGCTATTACCACTACCACGTAAGCGTATTGAGGCAGGAATCCCTCCTCAATGAGTAAATAATTATAACTACTATAGATAATAGACAGCTGAAGATAGTGCCAAAATACACACATTCTCTTACATCATATTCGTCTTAACCTTCTACTTAAAGTGGATCAGAGCCAAGAACTACCTCTATTGCTAGCCCAGCAAGAGACACAACACTTCTATGCAACACCTAATTGGAGCCCCCCAGCTTGTGGATAAGTTATCAGCACCAGCCACAGATTGCAATGTACTCCAATTACATAATATATTAAACTATTGTTGTAAACCTATAATTATACTTCACTTTCACCTTTACCATAAGCCACTATTATTATTCTATATATATATTACATTATTAATCTTTTAAAACATCATCATAATCACAATAGAAAAGAATAAATACTAAATTTGACTGAGAACTGGTAATTTCCTTTAAAATTTATAACTTGATTACTGCTCCAATCTATCTTTTTCACTATAGACCAACCATTATTATTATTTTCCTTCTCTTTCTGTACTCTTCATACTTATCCTTAATATAGTAAGTCGTGATTGATAAAAAAAGCTAATTTATTTAAATTTTACTAGAGTTATATATTTTTGTTGTTCTATTAGCATTAATCTAAGTCTGTAGTTTTGAGGCAAAACTCTACCACATATATGTGCTAGAGTGCCTATTATTTTACCCATTATCTTTTCAACACAAATAGTGATAGGCTCATATCATTCAATGTTTATTTTTATCTTCCCAAAATATCAAGTGACTTTGAATATGCATAGCTAAACTGTTGATTTAAGCTTGGATTGTAGCTATTATCTCGTATATCTAGGGTAGTTAACAATCACAAGCAAAGAATCTAAATAAAAATTAGAGTTCTTAACTCTATCACAATACTACTCATGCTTGGTCCTGACGCAGACAGAAAAGCTTATATAATTTGAAGATATATCTATAAAGACTAATTATCAACTTAACCAGACCTATGTAGCTATACCTATCCTAGAGCAGCAACAATATTATTATTTTTGTTACAAGATCGTTAGCTGCGAATGAACACATAGTTTGGCCGAGATCCTGATAAAAAACGGTGATGCAATGATCAGTCTTACATTAGTTAATCGAATCCCGTTCTCTAACAAGTAAATCGATTTGTCAATACATAGTACGCGGTATGTGAACACTTATATCAATGAGAAAATTAGTTAATTTTTCATTTAAATAAAGACACAATAGTATTTAAGTATCGCGGTAAGATCAGACAATTCTAGTGGGTTGGTGAGTTTATTAACCAATAAGAATCGTTACAATCAGAATTGACACGCACGATAAAGATCGGAAAAGTCTAAATGAAAACGGAAATAACTCACACAATAATCAGTATCCAGATCTCTCCCTTGTTCAAAAGTCAAAGAACATCCTACTAACATTGACTAGTGACAATAGTTACTATTTACATCGTAATATAGCAACCCCCCCTTACAGATCGGTTTCATTGTGAAATCTCCACATTAGCACCTAAGTGAATCAAGTCATCAATTCCCTCTGAATCAGAACAGATGTATAATTACTACAGTTAGTTACCTAGAGAGTCAGTATACGTGCCTTTTATAGAACCTCTACCACAACAACTGAGCCTAAGGACAGATCAGATCAAGTGACAATTACTGCTGGCCCAGCAAAATTAACTACTATACGATATTCAGTTGGAGATCCCGAAGGCTGTGGGCAAGTCACTAGAACTACCACAGATTCTTATAATTTTAAAATTAGGTGTAGAATGTTTTGAATTATCTGAGGCATTCCCGATACTTTTTACTGTCACTTTCACTTCTCTGTATGATCTTATTGTTCTAATCGAGGTTTCGCAGACCTTTATCTTTTATTCAGCTCGTTCCTGACACCCTATTGTCTTCCCTTGAATACAAGGCCCCCACCCTGTGCAAAACTGATCTTTTGGTGAAAGGCTAGATGCTTCTGTTTTTGCCAAAAAAAGAAAAAAAGAAAAAAAAAAACTTTCGAGCTTCTAGACAACCCCCGCCCTCCACACATACACCACCTCTCCACCGTATTTGAAACAGGTTATATATATATATATGTAAATAAGATCAGATATATTCTCAAATGTTAAAATAAAGCAAGTAACTTAAAGATTTATATTTTAAAGAATAATATTGAATCTACAACTATTTAAACTTTATTTTTTAAAAGGATTATAAAAATGAATTGACAGAAATAAAATTTATATTATAATTAATAACACTATAGTGAAAAACACGGAGAAAGATTGCTCTGATTTTATACAAACCGCATCAAACTTCTACCCAAGTTAATTAAACATGTAATAATCTTCGTGACATCCAATAAAAATAAATTATTTGTTTAATTAAAACTCATGGAATTATGGAAACAGAAAAGAAAAGGTATAAATCACTTTTTTTATTGTTTCACTCATCATTATGATTAATATTTATAATATTATTTGAAAATATTTCATAACAAATAACTTGCCGAGCTGAATTTGATATTTTAATTCTGAAGTGTCCTCTTTTACAGACATGGACATAACTTTTCGTCATACAGTGAATGTATTTATGTATTTATTAATTCATCAAAGATAAATGTTTAATTGAAGGTTGTAAAATTGTATTACTCGCTTAACTGAAAGACTTTGTATTTGGGTCGTTAAAAGCTATAGATACCTATTTTGACAACTAAAACACTGAACTTTAATTTATTAATCTGTAACCAAATCATAAAATGTCTTTGTTTAACAGGAAAATTTTGTTAGTCATATCCAATAAATACAAAGCCATCGTTAGCATCTGTTCCATAAACAAGCGGTTCATTGTGTGTGGTTGTAAATAATAATCTTTTTATAGAACATGGCAACGCGGCAATAAATACTTCATTTCGGCCCTCTTCTTAGACTCCAGTCACCCATTCCTTTTTATCGTCCTCGTCATAAAAATCTACAATCCTCATAATATTTTCAGTCATCTTCAACCAATCCCCTGTACATCCTAAAATTACTTGCATTTCCCGACATTTTTCTTTGATGTTATTTTTTAAATATGCATTATTTTGTTTGTAATTCATATTCCAATCCGTAGACTCAAATATACAATTACTATAAAATAAATTATCTAATATATTAGTTGGGTGTAATGTTTTCAATATATCATTTTTCCCAAGGAGAATTTCCTGCAGAACAGCATGACGTCTATCCTGAAAATGTCCCTGTCAAAAACTATCCCATTCAAAAAAAAAAACCATTGCTGACGATGACGATATTTGTATAATCTTTCATTTTAAAGGCATTTGTCCAGTTTGCCATAATTTTATAACTGGGTATTTTTACATTCCCGCTACTTGTTCTTTCGGTATTACTTTCAATTGCATTGGTTAAACATGTACTATATAGTTCTTCATAGGATTTTTAAAACCATCAATTTAGTATAACATCAAGGACTTGGAGAACACTGGTTAAAGATTTTGGGATATATCTAATAATTAATTTCTTATTAATGTACGTACATTTCCTCACGGTTTAAATGTATGGCGTGTAAGTCAATTAACCGTAGGACCCACTTAGTGTTTTTGGTTGCAGGCCTTTTTAATATGAATTCATTAATATATTGATAGTCGGATTATTTCAAATCCCAATGTCGTTCGTATCCGCTAATACACCTTCATTGCAATTTTTCGGTGTCTTTTTCAGTTTTAAAAATAAACAATGCGTATTCTCGATTGTACCAGCTGCATTAACTAACAAGGTTGCTGTAAAATTTTGTGGTTATTATTAAAAAAAAATTAAGGAGTACATTTTTCAATTCAACTGGGCAAATAGTGGTGCTAATGTTTTGCTCAAAATAACGTGGAGTTTGGTCAAAGTTCAAAACGTTTTCTTTCCTCATCTGCTTTTCTTTGATAGTATCATTAATTTCGAAAATGTAACCCTCATACTTTTTTTTAATATTTGTAGGAAGTGTTGTAGTTGTAATTTTCTCCTATGAGATAGGGTTTTTCTTTTTTAAATATTAAAGAAATGACATTTGAACATTTGAAATTGCTTAAGCCAAGAGCCCGTGCAGTTGTTAATCCAAAACACCTCAAAAAATTTCTTTGACAATTAATCCTTTATTATTTCTTTCGATTATCCACCCGTATAAAGTATCATCGAGCTCAGCCGACATTTGATTTGTTACTGTCGTATCATTGTGTTGGGGATTGGTACTGACTCGCTTCTTTTCCCCGAATACCATTGGGCCGCCATATTATCGCATGTTATTTTTTAGTATCTTTCTGGGCATAAGGTTGCCATTCAGTTCTTTAACATTCCGACTGTCACCATATATTTTTTGGCAATAGTTTTCCAGGATATTATAATGCCGTTACTGTTAACATTTTTGATTTTACAGATCATTATTTTCTTGCTTTTTACGGTATACGATGTTCTTGCCATATTTCAATAAAGAAACCAGCCTAATAAGAGTTTTTTTTCTTCTTAATTAAGAAATAAAAGTAAAGGCTGTTAGCTTTTTATTTTTGTAATTATATGAGTGATACTTCAGCACAAGAAAATTGTATTTCATGTCAAACATACATATGCTCAACCCATTTTGTAAACCAATCTGCCACATGATACGCAGAGACCCAATTAAAAACAAGTGGCCCACATAAAAAGCTACAACAATTTCTTACATCGTTATTTAAAAATGAAATATACTTTAAAGACATTACTCTTAAACACCGTATTTTTTTAAAAAAATGCACTACAACTATTTATAGGGAAAATTATTTTTGAAAAATTTCCAAGGAAGCTTGGTAGTAAATTCTGTTTAAACTATATATAAAGCCTCGATACCATTTGACTAGAGTAAATACTTTTTCGTGCTATTAACATTTGGATTTTGAATTGTCGTATTTTGAGTTGTTGTATAATTTTATGTAATTTTAGAAATATTGCACTTTTCTGTTAAATTAAATTTGATTTTTGAAAGATTTTTTACACTAACATTGATGAAGATATATAATTAGAACTACAAACAATAGCCTTTCACCCCAATATACAATTTAAGTTCTTGTTTCAAATAAAAAAAACATTTTCACATCTCATATTAATTCCTAGATGCTAATTAACATAAAAGCTGCATTTTTATTTTCTTTTATAAACTTGGGTTTTGTTTTATAGTTATTAAGTGTTACGACATTTATCGGAATTTTAAATAATTCATCTTTAAACATTTCATGTTCTTTATTTTTTTAATGTTGCTATTAAGATCTTAATGTTCCAAAAATAACAACTATAAAAAATCTCAATTTTTAAAAAATATTTAACAAAAATTCACGCTTATAGACCCACACCCGTATATTCGAATATAATGGGGAGTGGGGAGGGGGGCTTTTATTTGAGGGAAGACAGCTAATATATCTCCCTGTTTTATTGTATCTGACTCGTAATAAATACCCAACCGGCCAAAGCAGTTTCGACCCGAGTTGCTGATCGCGAGCCGCAATTTTAAAGCTTTATTGATTGGATACTTGGTCGTGACGACTGGAAAAAGGAAAGAAACCAATTAAAGAACGTAATATAGACCCATCTAGCTATAAAAATATAACGTTTTCAAATATTTAAAGTCAAATATTTATTTTTTGCTAAAATCTATTTTAAAATTATGCTATTTTTATCTGGAACACCTGTGCACGTCTGGCACCCAGATTACTACATCCAACTCATTACTAGCTAGCAATAACAATATATTATAATATAACATAAAATATTGTACAATATAATACAATACATTATTATACTATGTTTTATATTTTTGATATATGAAATAGCCAGGAAATGGATAATTATGTGATGCAGACGAATATTGGATAAAGTTTTTTAGGATGTTTCAAACTGCTAATAAGGAACGAAATTGTCCAAACCCGCTGTAGGTTAAAAAGAATGTAAGGGTTAATAACACAAAAATATAAAGAAAAATAATTCAATTGTACCATCGTAAGATATTACTCACATTCGCATAAACACGTTACTTTTTTGTTACATACCAAAATACCCTCCAATTAATATGTACATGTGATATCATCTAGGAAACATTCCCCAACCACGTTTGAGCACATAGATTAACCAAACAACCATTTCTGTTTTCTCTGGTATTTCATGCTACCCATCCATTGTAAAGTGATTTGCCGGTTGTTCGATGTGCTAAATTAATCCTACTGAATTGGAATTTTAAAATGGGTAAATTTTATGCAATTTCTGGGAGGAGTGATGCCATCTTGAAAGATAATCTTCAGTTGCAACAGAAATTACCAATAGAGTTATTACAGCAAGTCAACTGTAAATTTTAATAAAAATCATGTCGATCCTAAAAAATATTACCTAGTATTACCTCCTATTCCTTTATTATATGAAATAGTAAATGTCAATAATATTAAATGACTATAGCTATATGAAAAAACACCGGCATTAATTAAATATTTATATTTTAACATATATACATATGATATAATACTTGTTCTATACAATCTTTCATGCATTGGTTGCTCACTACCACTCACCAGTGCTTTTAATACACTAGCATATGATTTTCACACATATCTATGAATAATTTTTTTTGATATATGTTAAAACCAGGAAAATATTACTGGCAATTATCATTGCATATGTAGTCTGGAAAAATATAGTTAGTGCATGTTAAATGGCATTCCAAGACGTTCGATTAAAATTGAACAGGCAATGGCAGAGATCCCGACAACCCATTGCTTAGGCATTCTGCCTAATACAAGTCCTGCTGGCTAGTTTGATAATAAAAATGTCTTAATATATACGTACTCCATGTATGCAAAGACACACGTTAAAACACCATTTAATTTAGTATTCCTTCTCCTTCTAAACAAATATAGGTCCTAGGAACACTCCTGTCTACTTATTATTCCCAAAAATATAAAGATTACAGGAAATAATTATCTACATCTAAGTTAATAAGTAGATAGAACTTAATAACTCTATAAGAAGTGCTAATAAGTAGAAATAGAGTAGAACTAGATATCAATATATGATTGATGAATATGGGCCTGAATCAGTCAAGAGTGTATCATAATACATAATATACAGTACATTGAAAGCTATACTACTCATGATTTCAAACGATTGGTTCTTAATTGTAATAGGTGTAAAAGAGAGCCAGATGTGCTAGTATTCGCTTTGCAGATCTACATGCAACATGATTGGAGATAAGGCGATGCCTGATTAAGTTGAGCGATCACCTCGCAAGAAAACGATTTTCAAAACATGTAACGGCCAGCGACTGATTTTTCTGGTTCCACTCAGAATATCTAGTGAAACATGCTATTGAAGCATTAATGTGACATATTTTACAACTCTAATTGGTTAAGATATTCAATATATATTAGCCACAATAATACCTTTCACTTGACGTTTATTTTATGATCATGCCACGAGACTGAAATCCTTGGCAATTTCTTTAAAATACCAGTAAACAACTGGGCACCCTGCTAACTGTGCTTTCATAGTCTTATCAACCTTATTTGCCTACCTATCTACTTCTACTGACTGGTTTAATAATAAAATATCAGAAATAATATCCTAACATATCTGTATTGTGTATGCACAGGGACACTTTTAAGCACTCACTAACTCAATATTCCCTCAATTATAAATAGATATAGGTCATAGCGACTGATTCTGTCTCATCATTGTCATACGGAAATAACTATCTTCCAGCCTGCCATGGAAGCCAGTAACGTTAAGTTGAACATGATTAGCTGTGTTGTGTTTCATCATATCTGACTCGTGCTGTTTATAGTTTATTGATAACCTAAAAAAAATAATTAATATGAGAAAAATGCAGTATATCAGGTATACGTTAGGCTTACGGCTCCAAGTGCAAATATTGTTTGTGTTTAAGGCAAACAAGTACATATATATTGATATATGGATGGATACATTTTAAGCGTTCTAAAAATTTCACAATGCATACTGATATAATCCAATCCAGATTGACCTGGCACCTAGTGATCTCAGTCAAGCCAATTGTCTTTTACCAACAACTACAGTCACGACCCAGTCATGGAAACCGCTAGAATAAATCAGGCACTGTTACGTGCTTTGCGATAAATTTGTTTAAATTGCTCAAATTCAATTTTTTTGGGTATAATTGGATGAGATAAATAGGGTCATAAATCAATTGTTAATAGCTCAGCATAATGGATACTATGTAGAGTTGCGTAGGAAAAACAAAAAGCATACTACGATTACTATTATGACGATGTCAGAAAAAGCATACTACGATTACTATTATGATGATGTCAGAAAAAGCAAAAGCAAACTACTGTAACGTAACAAGACCAATTGCACCATTAAACCAACTTTTAGTTAAAATCACTGGAGGTGGTTCGGACGGGGCAATCAAAGCTCAGGCGTAAGATTATCTAATAAAAACCATGTTCTGAAGTGTTGACCAATAAAAGCATTGTAAAAGAAACAAACATGGCATTTCAGCCAATAATAATTTGGTTTAAAATTCTTAAACTGTTGATTGGAGCCTTATTTATAAATGATTAATCTTTAATGTTAACATTGTGAATTTTCTTTCCCAGAGGTTATAACTTATATGCACGTGTCTTCACTTCAAAACATGATGGTTAAACCTATACAACCTGTATTACAAATAAAATTTTATAACTTTAAAACAAGTAAAAAGAATAGTTATTGAGAGGTTTAAGGATTATGGAGAAAGTATGAATACTAAGAAAATCAGTAGAAATGACTAAGCTCACACCAGATGCAAATAAATATGGTCCAAGACTAATATGAAAGATGCACAGTTTTGCAAAAAAAATAATACAACAGTACTTATATTTTATCACTTTTTATTTAATAAATAAATTTTATTATTATTATTATTCCTGTGAGCAGAAAAAGTCAGGTTAGACATTTTCAAGATATTACGATCAAGTTTTATTTTTAAGCTGCAGCCGGATCCTACCAATCATCAATTAAGCATTTGCTTCCCTCACGTCATTCCCGTTTAGACCAAACCAAACTAGAGCAATTCAAGAATATAAGTAAATAAGTTTTAATTGCGTATATAAAGCAACCTGTATATTATTCTTTTAATTTTTTTAATATAAATTGATTAATCTATCATATTATATAATTTTTTTGTTACTCCGAGTTGAGATACTACATTCATTCGAGCCATCTAAGTTTAAGCTTTTTAATTAATTCGTAGATAGCCTGATACTAGAAGATGATCATTATAATTGGATCGGAGTTTTCCAAATGACTATCTATTTTATAGACACACCTCACAAACACAGGCTGCTCAATATAAATACATTTTTTCATTCCTGTATGATCATTAACCAATACCAAATATATCAAATTAAATAGGTTATCCACGATGGTAAAAGGCAAAGCAATATTTTCCAGACCCAATCGGACACGTTGTCTATTTTTTTTTTTCACAGATGGCCAGAACTCGAAACTTCCCCATGCAATAATTTACAAATAGAATATTTGTTCCTGTGTCCCAATTGTGAAGCCAGGGCATGTAACTGGCTTGTTAATGACGACAGTTAGATTGAGAATAAAGATAATTATAATTATAATATATATTTATATATAGGAATATATATTTATAGACCCGAGAATGCGGATTACAATCGACCAAAATTACCCGTACTCGAAAACCCCAAAGCGCGGCACACAAGTCCGTACCTTTGCCTCATTCTTTTTTTTTTTTTTTCAACAAAAAATTAACAATTGCGAATAGGTTGTTTGTTATGATAATATAAATTTGGAAAAAACATAGCACCTTATACGGACGTCAGCATGTGCACTCTAGATCTTTCCTCTGCTGGCTAAGCATAATATAAGCCAGTGGATCGCTCCTGTTACAGTACTTCCAACTAAGTAGATCTTAATCCCCAACCGATCTCAAGTAGAACATATTAAATTTCTCATTTTATTTTCGGTAATTATTATTGATTTTTTAAAATATTCTTACATTCAAATATTAAATTAAATTATTTTTTATGTTGGCCTTAAAATATGTGATAATAATTAAAAATATTCTTCGTCTTGTTCCGGACCGTCTGGATTATTAGAAGGACTAGTTTGTAGTTTGCAATAGGAATGATTGGTGCTTCTTTTCGCATCATTGCCAATAATTGACGAACGTGTCTGTCAGATTCTAAACACGTGCAAGCCAATCGTACCCATGCGATTCTAGTCAATTGGAGGCATCTCGTTGGCTATGAGCCCATCGTACTAAATCTACAAACTAGTATATAACTACTGTAACCTGTTATACTGCTTGTATCTAGTTTTCTGTACTCTGACAGAATGAGGGTCGTCAATACTTTTATAGGGCTATGTTTAGCCATCGCTGCGCCTGCCGCATTGGGGGCCGTTTCCAGTCATGGAATGACCGCTTCTAGCTTCAACCTAGGTGTATTAGAGAGAGAATTATGTCCTTGTCTGAAAAATTCACTGGGGCTAAAGCTTCCTTTCAAACATCTCCCTCCCAGAGACGTCAGTTTTGTACTTGAAGTCATGCAATATTATAATATCACTTTGGAGGATGTTCCTTGCGTAGCTTGCCCAGAGTGCGCCAACAAGTTGACATGCGAGAAGTTTGGTGAGAGGTTTGCCTCACCTCAAGTTAGTCATATTGTTAATAAGGGATTGGAAATGTTTGAGGCCTGCCAAGAGCAGCTAGGTAGTGCTGATCTTTTTACCAAGAAGGTAAACGGTACAGGTACAGTATGTGATTGCTGTCTTAGAGACAGTCCCGAACAGGTCGCTGTCTTCCCTACCGATGAAAGAAATGCAATTTATATTACTTGGGTTCAACGTTCCTACAACCCTAAATTCGCTAATGTTTTATGGAAGATTAAAGGTCGCAGTACAGTCGTTAACGGTGTGGTTGTCAAGCCCCATCCTTGGTACAGTGGTGACCCACTTCCCATTGACCTTAACTGCCATCTCTGCGGTGGAAAGAACAATTACAAGGGCTTCTTCTACCGCGTTAAGCTTACAGACATCCCATACCACACTCCTTTCACTTATCAGGTTGGAGTTGACCCGGAAAACATTGTTGAAATTCCTGTTAACACCCATTCTATGACTCTTAAGAACCACAAGCATTGCAACACCAGGGTAGCCGTAATTGGTGATTCTGGTACCTATGGTGCCCGTTATACCTATCAAACACTTTCGGGTCTTGTTCATAAACTTGATGCACTTGTTTCTCTCGGTGATTTGTCTTACAACAATGGTTATGCTAGTATTTATGATGATTTCTTCCGTGTGTTGGAAGCAGCCAAAATTTCTACCCAACTTCCTTTGATTAACATGGCCGGAAACCACGAAAACGTCTGGGATTATGCTGCCTTCAATGATCGTTTCATTCAGCCCAATAGTTCTATTAAGACTTCCCGTCATGGAAGAAGTTTCTACAAGCTTCGCAATGGAAACATTCACTTTATCTCTCTTAACTTTGAATTGAAGACTGTTGATCCTATATGGCAGGTGCCTAGTCTTGGTTCTGCTCCTCTGTTTGAGTCTGAGTTCAAGTGGTTAAAGCACACTTTGGCTACTATTGCCAGTCAACGCAAGGCTGGTGAATGGATTGTTGTGATGTCACACAGACCCATGTACTGCTCTACTGCTAACTGCGGTTTCCTATCCCAACTCATCGGTAGAAAAGATTGCACTAACCATTTAACCTCGGCCTGCGGTAACGAGGCTAAAGCCATTCGGGAGGCCACATATGGACCTGAGAAAAAGACAATTGAAGACTTGTTTGTCGACTATGAGGTTGACATCTACTTTGGTGCACATATCCATAACTATGAGCGTACTCACCCTATTTTCAAGGGTGATTTCTTGACTACCAACGTCACTTCTAATCTCTGCGCATTTGGTAAGGGCAGAGAAGATCGTCCTTTCTGCATTCCTGAAGTGCCTGTTTACAAGAACCCCAAGTACCCCGTTCATATTCTTAACGGTGCTGGTGGTACTGCCATTGAACAATCAGATATTATGTATGTTAGCCCAAGTCCTGCTTGGTCTGCTAGTCGCATCGTCGCTGATGCCTGTGTGACAGTTGCTGGCATTAATGCATGCCAAAACCCTAAGGAGATCGGTGGATTGGGATTCTTGAACGGAAACATGACTCATTTGACATGGTCTTTCTTTGGATCTTATGAGCCTCAAGCCTTCACTGATGGCTTTGTTATTACTAGAGATTAATTTTTGAAAAATTATTACTTATTACATTAAATTTTCTGCTGTGTATAGTTACGAATAATTAAATAAAATAATCGATCAACTTCAAACACGTTTCTTGTTCTTCTGTTGCTCTCATGTATGTATATATGGATTGAAAATTGAGTATGTTGTTTATAATAATAACAAGTTTAGGCAGTGGAATAGATGGTGTAGTGTGTAAGATATATATGCATATATGGGTTTGGATTGGTTGTGCGCTCTAGTATAGATAATATATATGCTATAATATAAGAAGTATTGTAATTAGTCTATAATGCGTGCTTTTATTTTGTAGCCTTTAACTTTTAAGGAACAAATTGATATCAACTAATAATGGATCAATCATTTATTATCCGATTGTTACTAGAACTTCGACCGATCTACATCACATGTTCATCCGGAGTTGAACAACGATCTTGCAACATAACTTTATGGCAAAAGGATGAGTCGAGAAATGTGTTGAATTGCCATAATATTTATAATACACCGCCTTTGTTGAAAGCTGGAGTAGCATTTAATCTGTTAAGATACAAAGAAATATAGAGTTGTTACAAGACCGTTATAGCTAGAACTACCAGAAATCCTTACAAGAGTTGGTGATCCCATCGTATCGTTGCCATACTCTACGAATTCTTAAATATTTATACTGTGTATGGTAAGAAGCGTATATAGTAGTTGATCCTTGTTTAATAAGTATGCTCCGGAGAATGAAAATTGTATTGGAATCGTACTGAGTGTTATTTTTATAAAGGCATATTAACCTCTCAAAAGCAACTAATATAGCAAAAGGAAAGTAGTAAACATTAACAAAGTTAATTTCAGATAGTTACACCAAGCCATGGAATTCACAAGTGCATGGGAGTCTAACAATAGCTGCGTTTTTTTTTTGTAACGATGGACCAAGTTACTATGGATCTATTTGTATGAGAACTATGGGATCATGAAATGATTTGTCAATATAGATGACCGGAATGTGAGCAATTGAACTAATGAGGTCATTAGTTAAATCCAAGCTCATTACTTAAGATTAAGGTATGAACAAAAAATCTCAGTGGGCCTTACTGGTTTCATCTGAACCACACCAGTCAATGA
>NAOQ01000008.1:274305-319181 GCA_002751075.1 Ichthyophonus hoferi
AGTATAGTATAGTATAATATAGTATAATATAGTATAGTATAGTATAGTATAATATAGTATAATATAGTATAGTATAGTATAGTATAGTACGGTATAGTGTAATATAATATAATATAATATAATATAATATAATATTATGTAGTATAACATAGTATAATATAATTTCATACAATACAGTTAGTATAGTATAGTATTGTATTGTATTGTATAGTGTAGTATAATACATTATAATATAATCTAGTATAATATAGCACAACAGAATCTCACATTATACAAGATACAATATCTACATACACATACACCCAAACATAGGTACATATATATCTGCATTCCTACCTACCTACTTGTTTACAAGCATATATCAATATAATAATAAGTAAGAAAATTAATAATCTACAAATAGAAACATGGTAATTAACAGACAACCAATAGGGATCTTAACTAGATCTTCACAGACTGACGGGAAATACTCATTTAATACCACAACGGGTGTACTTGCGGCCGAAGGTTTAAAACTGGGCACTGCTATGACCTTGTATACTAGAGCGTATGTGTTGGGATGAGGGGATGGGGTTGTAATTATAATTATAGTTTTATATGTATGCGTGTATATGGATAATATGATTATTATTATTACACGCATAACAGAAGATCTGTTTTATGCACAAAAGTATATACACCATGTTTACTATCCACATATAGTATAGTATGCTATAATATAAGGTAATATAATATAATATAATATAATATAGGGTAATATAAGGTAATGTGATATAATATAATATAAGGTAATACAATATAATATAATACGTTCTGGCGACTCCATATGCTTACAGCCCTATACCTATACCCATATCTCTACCTATATCTATACATCTACCACTTCGTGCAGACTATACGGTTATCATAGGCATGTATATATTATTTTTTTGGAGCCAGCCTCCGGACCAATCAACAATAAACAATAATATTTATATATGATGTTTTAAACTTGTATAGACCAATATAATCAGTCCGATGTCCATTCATTCCCTCCAAATAGTCTATCATAACGTTCAGTTAAAAATTCATTATATTTTGCACACCAATAAGCGTTGATTTATAGTAGGATAAGAGCTGAAATTAGAAACCAATAAAGAAAAATGATTGGTGTAGGAGTATAAAGTTGGGCTCATATATATACATGTACCTCTCCCTCCCTCCCTCCCTATACTTACCCACTGATATTTATCCAATCAGATACGGAGTTGGAAGTTTTGGCAAGGAATTCTTAGCCAATAAGAATCTGTTGAAGCTATATTTTGTTCCCGCCTTTCTATATTGCATATATAATAATCTGACTTATATTAATTTGGCCAATTATGACCCCACTTCCTACTTTTTACTATTACAATTTCGAGTAGTGGTAACGGGGGTTGTATTTCTATGGATATTTGAGAAGAAGTTGTCAAAGAGACAGTGGTAGGTTGCTGTGGTTGCTATGGTTACTATGGCAATGTATTGTATGATTGGTTGGTTGTGTTTTAATACAGTATAATGTAATAGAATACAATACAATATATTATATGCTCTATTAGTCGCATAAATTGTAAGATAATACATTATAATACAATATATTTTATTATATTGTATTATATTTATTTGACTATATATAATTACAATAACCACATAAGAGCTCCAAACATTTATACATTTCTTATATTATATGTTTATTTTCTTACACATATTATAGCATATTCATTATGCATATAAGCATCCTTCCATTGTCTTATATGTGAATACCATCTATATATGTTTTATCATGTGTAATCACACATATATTAATCCAATGTATGTGTATAGTGATACGTTGATAGTGGCCAGCCAGTTTTAATTTTAGTTTTTAAATGGATTACTATTGGTTTAATATAGACTATGCATAAACGCACCTGCCATTGGTAAATCGGTGTGGAGAATTTAAAAATAGTTAAAATTAAAATGTTGTATTATTGGTTCAATGTATATACTATACATAACAATAAGGTGATTATATTTATCAAATTATGTATTTATAGATTTCACCAACTGTTTGGCTGTTGCTATGGTGATAGTGAACTGTGCAATTCATTATGATTGACAGTGATATTCAATCAACCACAGGGGTTCTCTGATTATATTGACCTTGGGATGTATCTTGAAGGAATATGGCACTAGAATTCGTGATAACAATGATAATGCTGTACAGGTCAGTTAGTATTAGTATTATTATTACTATTATTGTTAGTATTACTGTTATTGTTATTATCACTATTATTATTATTATTATTATTATTATTATTATTATTATTATTATTATTATTATTATTACTATTACTATTATTATTATTTTATTAATGGAAGATATCATATTATAACATATCACACAATACTATATATACTATATAATATAATACACCCACTAAGGTAAACTTTATACAAACATATATACATACACACACTGACTCAAGCTCTCTGAATGGGAATGGGAAATTCCATATGTACCTACATTCCCAGACCCATAGCGGGAATTTCTATATACACACAGGACTTATCCTTGTTCAAGTATTTTGCTCCTGTTTCGCTGGAGTTTATAACGAAAAATTGCTAAAGCAAGAAGGACAGCAAGTTCCTCTGATGATGCAGAATACTTTTATGTATTTGGATAGTATGATTGCTAATATCATATTTTTGATTTTCAAGGGAGAGTTTTTTGAGGTATAGATATATATGTACATGGACGCTTGCTTTTTACACACACTCTCCTTCTACCACCTATATATTCTTTTATAACCGGGCATATTATAGGGATATAATTTCTTTTGATTATAAACATACCAATTCAAGTATACTATTTATAAACCCACATATATACCCAAACTCATACATGACCCACATCCTATCACAGGCACTGTCATTTACCAATCTATCGGCTCTTATGAGTGGAATTGTGATTGCAGTTATTGTCAACAATGCTGCAATAGGCCTAATTACCTCTCTGTTTCTGAAGAAACTAAATTCAGTTGTTAAGGTATGGATGTATGAGTATATATCTTTTCTTATACAATACAATAGAGCGGAGTGGAGTGATGCAATATCCCATTTTATATTTTATAATACAGTATATTTTCTCTAATATCCTATCTATAAATTCGTGTAATATAATATAATATAATACTGTATCATATGGTACAATAGAAGATAGTATAATAATTTACTATGTAAGTTAATGGAATATACTACAATTCAATACAAAGCAAAGCAATATATCATACCAGCCAATTAAATCAATGCCTACTCAAACCATGCCTCTCCCTCTCCCTCTCCCAGGTGTATGCATCATCTATTGAGCTGATGCTCACTGCCTATCTATCCTGGATCATATTTGGTATCCCTGTAGACATCTATACCTTCATATCATTGATGTTAGTTATTGTTGCAGTATATATGTATGTTATTGATCCAATCAAACCCACTCTACCTAAATAGTTGTGCATTGTTTGCTGATGTTATAATGACCAATGACTGATATTCATTTAATTCAAGGCTTTTGCCAATCTACTATGATATATACTGCAAAAATAAACTAGATAATGTACACGGCTAAAACTTTATTATTATTTATGTGTTTTAAATATATGTTAAATTGTAATTTTAAATTCTGTAATACAACCTGTGCATTAAATTTTATTGAACTAATTATTTGGCTTTGCAAGTTTATAACTTACAATATTTAATGATATGATTTGATATAGTATGGTATAATAAGATATGAAATGATATTATATTGTATAACATGGAATGATATGATATCACATGACTCGGTTATGTCAGTGGACAGTGCAGGAGAGTTGCCCTGCTTGTTTGCATGGTACAGGTGTAGTTTTGTATATTTTTGAAGCTATGTTGTACTGTGCTGAAACCTGTGTAATATAATATGATTGACCAATTGAAATGTTAGTTGATGTTCATTGAAAGTTCCTACTAAGGAGTAATGCTGGTTGAACTAAATACTTGGATTTGTATTATCTGTTAAGTTCCAAGTAAACGTTGTCAATTAAAACTGGGCTTCCTGCAGTAATAAGGATATCATAAATGTAACTTGTCATAGCAATGGCGTTGTCCATACTAGAACCCTTTTAAATTTACAAACAAAGAATGGCCACTCAGAATCCTTCTAGCTAGATGGTTTTGCCATGCTAATGTCATCAGTTGAAGCACAATTTAACAGTGCTTCATTAACATCAACACAATCCATTTTCATGTCTATTTTGACTGCATATGCAATCATAGAACAAATTGTTTTTATTGTTGCAATTGGAGATTCACCATGTAGGTAGTCACACGCATCCCGTTGGCATTGTGGTGATATCACCATGTAAACTATTCTCTAGGCAACCACCCTCACAAGGTTTGGACCCTGCCACCATTTCTACTACTAATTAAGAATTAAGAGGGCCCACTGGTACTATTCATACATGGGGAACAAACGGCTAGTGGAGGGACTCTACAGGAACCCAGGGTAACAGAAATGGGTACAAGAGATGGCAATATACAGGAAAAGTTGAACAACACTATGCCACAACTCACAGGATAGGGGGAAAAAGAGCTACCACCATCAACACAGGTGTCCTTGGGGAATCTGGATTTTCTCACCACAATGGACTATGGACAAGCGTTTGAAGGGCATTTCCATTTCATAAGTTTTCAACAGCAATTTTCTGGTATTATGCCAATGCATGGCAATAGTCCAGCCTTTGTTTGATATACTATTGGAGGTTTTGAATAACAGACCAATAATTTTAATGGCTATACTGGCCAGGGTGGTTTTATACAAACCCCTGGATATTTTCCATACATGGGGACGCAGGATCAACTATCATACCACAACATGAACGGCAACTACAGTTACATTGAGACACAACTACGTGCCTAGACCATCAGCATTCATAAACCCATGAATGTCATTGAGGGGAAATTGTTGTTATAATAAGCTAGTACGTATATAGATTTAATTAATTATGATTGTGTGAAGTACCTGTTACCAACCTCTCCATGATGGGTTAGGGTTTTTGTACATAGAACTTAATCAGTAAGGAACCATTGGATTAGCGGTACAAGACTATTAATTGAGATGTTTTAATTAATAGTAATTAGTTTTCACAAAGATTATGGTTATCGATTAGATTGCGATCAGAACAAAGCTTTAATTGTAACCTTGGGACATTATTCATGGCTAACTTCACTGCTACTTAAGTAGTTACGATAAGATTAACACCCATATCATTTCGATCCTTCCAATGTCTTTATATATTTTAATAATGTACCATATTAAGTTTACTGACTGGGATTCAGTAAAGATGGCGAAAAGTGCAGAAACCATATAGCGCCTACTAAGATTTCATACAAGGACCGGAAATTTATTAAATAACTTCATATGTATTAAGCCAACATTGTTCTTAATTGATTATGACCAAGTCCAAGTCGTCTGATAAAACAAAATCAACTAAGCGACCAATTTTACTTACTCCTCAATTTATAAAACGGTCTACTCGCATTGAAAAAAAAAGGTTACGGTTCCTTCTTCTGATTCTTCATTTGGTAATTCATCAACAATCCGTACGGACACCACCAAACGATTTATACCACTTCCACTAATTTCTCTTTCCGTTCAAGTACCTTACAATCCAAGCTCATCGGAAACTACAACATCTTCTGACTCCGAAACGGTTTTAACTTCTTTTTCAGATACAGATACAAATATATCCGAGATCAACAAAGACAATTACGATTGAATTAATCCTGGCCAGTCAAGGTCTGCACCAACTAGCAATTTTAATGGACAACCGTCACAAAGCATTGGTTCTCGGGGACTACAACCAGAATTTTACTAGGGACTGACTCCACCGCACTCTGTGTCAGAATCTGCTAAATTCACAGATTTACAATGGCTATCATTATCTACAATTATAGACTGTCGGTCTATCTTACCATTAGAACTTATGTCAAGTTCCTCTGGAAGATTCCTACAAATTTCTTCCTCACTGTCAGAGGAGAATCTAATCCTTAATTTCTTCTTGGCCATGGATCCAATCTTATTCATAGTAAGCATTGCTGTCCTCTTCTTAATCCTGGTAATATTTGGTATGGGCATCTGTCTCCTTGAAACTACCATAACTAATCCCTACTAACGACACAAAGAAATTAAATCTTTGGTATGGGACTTTTATTGTGATGACTCATATCACAGAAAGAAGCCAGACTAAGTCTATGTATTCTGGTTATATAGCTGTTGGCTCAAGTCAATACCGGTTGACCTTGTGATAAACACTAGAGATATATATATTCCCATTTAGGAGTTCTCCAATAGTGTGCTATTAGCAACATATTTTCCAATAATTATTCAAAGAATCATCCTGTTGCTACATATCTTGTTTGTTTCATGTATCATTATGTATATTTTAAAACCAATGGCCAACACTATCTAATAAACCACAGTGAATTCCCGAATTAGACTTCACTTAGCACACTAGTCTTAATTAAATATAATCAGAGACACCATGTAATTAATTAATTACTATTCATAATTTCTAACTCTTACAAACCAATTGTAACCTCATTTTAAAACGCTATTGACTATTTAAAAGTACAAAGCAAATTGAGCAATCAATTATGTACATTTTCATACAAAACATCATGAAGAATTGCGCCTAATACTTGTGAAATCTGAAATATTTTGTCACTCTGTTCCTCAAGAATCTCTTGCTATTGCTATCAGCAGTCAAATCAATATGCCAATGTATACAGATCTTACACTTAGCAGCATGAGATGGCTGAAAGTGTAAGACTCAACTCAACCAATCTTCTAGGTTTATCATTAATGAACTCATGGGTCACACATGAAGAGTGGTAGTCAAATATCTACCCATGTTTATTTTCCATGATAGTTGAAGAATGCCTGGTTCCTCCTCATCCACCTCTACCATCACTCAATGAACTTACGTTCCAAGAGAAGGCAGCAGGAGACCTGCACTGCCAAGTAATTTTGCAGCATGTGTGACATGCACTTGACATTAGTGAATACAGTTTAGCTTTTTCTATATAGACCAGCATCAAGCACCAGCTTAGTATCAACATGGTTGATAATCCGAGAGAGCTCATGAATGACTGGGATAATATAAGACTAAGACTTAAAGAGACAGTTTCAAATTTTATTTTGAAATGCAATGAACTAGTCATAAAACTAGCAACTTGTAACCGTTTTAATATTCTGAGTCTTATCTATGGAAAAACAGTGAGTGAAATTCATTCCTTAAAACCATACAGTGAATGAGATTTATTCCTTAGAACCATACACATCATGGGGTATAGGTTTTGAAACATCAACTGCCTAACAACAAGTATCAGTCCCTTAACTTTTGGACCCTTTCTATAAAATTAAAAATAGACTGTATCAAGAAGGTTATAATCAAAATAAACAGCCAGTGAGGGTGACAGCATTTATAACTGAAAAAAACTTAAAAAACCATTAGATGCCACATTTGTAATAAGCTTGGGTACAAAGGTTTTGAGTATTCCAGTGTTAACAGAGAGTAAGGGGGAAAATAATTTTGTTATGATAAGAAATTTTAATAAGAAATCATGACCACAAGCAATTGCATGAACCACCAATATTTCTGATTAAATCACATAAACTCATACTTCCCAAAGCTCCAATGTTCCGGGAGCAGTAAGAGCAACTGTAATCGGGACTTATCCAGTACCCCAGCAAGGCAAGCACTGTAACCAACACACCCACAAGTATTATTGTATTATTGTTATACAAACTAGTTTTATACACATAAATAAACTAATAGGTAGGAGCTTTATCCTAATAACTTTATTATGCACGTTGTTATCAGTAACAAATGCAATATACTTAGTGCTTATATATATGATGGATTAGGTTCAGAATCAATCAAGAACTGATTTTAACATATAGTACATAGAAAGCTTTAATATTTTTTAAAGCATTTCAGCCACTGCCAGAGTTTAGCTGAAAGCTTCATAATGTCTTGTCTAAAAATACTTATTGTTTAGAAAGCATTTTACCTCTAAATGTTAGAAAGTACTTAGAAGAAGGTATTAATCAGTAATTCAGACTTAAACACCAATTAATGTTAATTAATTAGTTCAACAATGTCAATAATTCTATATAATTAGAACTAGATGCTTAGTGCAGTCTAGAGTGTAAATATATCATGATTTTTAAATTTTTTTGGTCATTGATTTTAAATTGTACACATAGTGTTTGGATACACATGTGATATGTAGATTTATGAATGATTCCTTGAATAGTCACTGTTTGTTTTGTTTATGACACATATGATTCATAACAACCTAAATGACGCTTTGAAGAATCATTGGCAACTTGCTAATAGCAACAGCTGTTACGTAAGTTCTTGAATGATCTTTTGAGTAATCATTGAAAAATTGCTTATAAAAGCATGCTACAAAACAGTCACGCCTGAGTTACTATTGTGGGGCATGTTTATACATGTGCAATAATGATGTGAGCAACTTAGCTTAAGACAATCTAACCACCATATAACCAGCATCCCCAGACTTAGTATTAAAAATATGAGTAAAATTAAAATGTTTTCTTCTAATTCTACTCTTATTCTATTTTCTTTTAATATATCAATCTTTTCTACGCCTTATTGGATGTTATATAAGTGAAATATTTGTTTAACTAAGTAGAGCTAAACCTAGTCTTAGTCTTTTTTGATGATTGGCATCAATCAATAATAATGCCCTATCAGTGTCAGTGGAATTGTGGAAAGATATAAAGTGTGCTTATGTATGTATATTCCTTAATAGCTTTTCTATGTGTTCACTACACATGATTTTTGGTTTTGCAGTGTGCTTTCTTAAATAGAGACTACTGATTAGTGGTAACTATATAAGGAAGTCATATGGTATGGCTTAGCCCATGAAGAATACTAGCACTGTTAGTATTCGTATATACCCCTCAGAATTGGATCGTGATAATCATTTAGTGTGATAGTCTAACTTTATCATAGAAAATAGAATGAAATATATTTTCACTTTAGTTATATGAAATATATTTCCAAGGACCAATAAAACTATTTTCATTGGTGGATCCAGATGCATTTTCAGCATGTACTTAAAATAATAATCCTAATTATGATCGTGTGGTATGATTTTTGTAACAATTGAAACCCTAAGTTTAGATCCTGATTACATAGAGTATAACAATGAAGTTAAGTACAATATATTTTTTAATATTGTGGAGTAGTAATGACAGTAAAGGGAAGAGAAACTCCAATTAATTATGCCTCCAGAACCAAATGTACGACTACTATGGCAACAATAATTTTTTTGAGATCTGTAGGTAAGAGGAAGCGACGTGTCCAGTTCTCATTGGATTCTAGTGACAAGAACCTAACCAGAAAACCATTGTGAAAACTTTGAGATAACTACAAGTTTGGAGTCAAGTAAATTTAGAAAAGGAACATCACATGCTCATGAATAGTGGAGCAGAGTCTACTAACAACTGTGAAGATTCCGACAAGAAAGGACTGTAAATTAAAACCAAGTTGTATTAACTATATGAGCATTGGTTAATAAAGTTAAATATTTGAACTTAAATTTTGTCTGAAATATTCATGACTATCCTGGTCAGCATATCCCACACTGTAGGTCATGGTATGAATCTGGTGCAAGACTGTTCAATTCTGGATGAACACACAGGTAGGCCAAAATTCTGGTAATAAGCAGATCATAAAATGATTGGCCTATTTTTAGTTGATAGCATAACGTTCTTAATTGGGTAAATTTATTGGTCAATACACAGAATGTGAGCCCTAACATCAAATGAAATAATTAGTTAAAAAGCCAATTAAAGTGGGACACCATAGCATTAGATCATTTAGACAAGTCTGAATATTTCTAGTAGCCCTCGGTAGTCTACTGTGAAGTGTAATAATCAATAAGGATATTTACAATCAATTCTATTGACATTAATAAACACAACTACGATTGATACATGCAATAAATGCATGTTGCAAAAAGATAAAAGGAACAGAAAGAATTAATCATACGAACAGTTCTAAACCCTAAAAACAATTTACAAAAATACAACAACTTTGAACAGGGTTAGCAGGCTTCCAACACGATCACTGTTCAATTCTGCTAGTAAAATCATAGTGACTACTCAACAGTTGAACAACAGAGACAACATAGTGAACACAGCTATGTAAATGAACCCTAAACTGGACACTACCGAGCTTGCCTTAGCCCAACAAACGATCCTCTTTATGGACCTTTTTTAAAAGGTACTCAGAGCCTTTTACAAGAAGCCAATGTTACAAATGCATAGTAATAATGACAACTCGAGTACTTGATTAAGCAGCTTAGTCAAGCAACTGAAGAAAAACAGAAGTTTACCCTCTGGTGCACCAAACAAGAGGAGAAAAATTTCCTATACAAACAGACATTTAAAACCATGCATGACCAGATGCTTCTACAATAAAAAAAGTAAACTTCCAGTTAGCCATCGCTTAACATAACTTTCAGCAGGAACATGTTGAAAGGGCCGCAGTACAGAAAGCTAAAACTCTAGCCCCTAAGCACATGGCACAATAAACAGCCATTCTAGCTGTTGAATAAGTAGTCCAACAAAACGCAACCCTTGCTACTGAGCATGCAACACAACAAGCAGCAACTCTAGCCACTGATCACGCAGCATAACAAAAATATACTTTAGCTGCTGAATGGATAACCCAAAAAAAATCAAAACTTTCTACTGAGTACGCAACATAACAAGTGGTAACTCTATCCACTGAGTATACACTACAACAAGAGGCAACCCTAGCCCTTGAACGGCTGAGCTGGTACATCAATAGCAACCAATGGCTTCACTAATAGGTAGACCAGGATCCCTTCACTAGAAGTTCCCACAGGGGCCACCTAGTTGCAGTGTATGTTCCCTACCTCTACCTCTAGGACTATTTGGACTATCAGGACCCTACGCACCTAAACACAAGGACCTCAATATAAGACATACAGGCATTACTAGTTTCAGGATCTTCAAACACAGTACATGTGACACCTACCCAACTAAAATATACACTCAGGATCTAGTGGTACATACTCAACTAGAGTAATGTAGAAAACGTTACATGTTTGCACCTACTTCTGAAGAAAGAAGCAATGTCACATTCAGGGGCTACTATATTCCCAATTATGAACATCCTGCTCACTCATAATTACCTTAGCACATCTGTGGACCAGGTTGCGCGTGCATATGCTGGTTTTGCATATTTAAAAGACTGTGAATTTTCCTACAATAAAATTGTTCTTCTCAATCAAAGGTATGGGGACACTACAGCTACTTTGGTTAACAAGAACCATGATAAGCTATGCAATTTCAGATGGGCCACCTACGAATTAGGCTTATCAGCAATTATTAAGTACAGAATCATGTGTACCAAATTGTATAGCTCCATCCATGTCATGACACAACAGGCAATTACCACCAATGCCATGAAAATACTTCGCACCAACAGAGATTATTATGGTGCTATCACGAACATCAAATTTCATTAAGGTGGTTATCCTAAATTATATGCTTTTGTTACAAGAATGAAGGAATAGGAGTGCATGCTAGGCATGCAGGGGAAAACAACTAGTAACAATCTCCCTGAAATCAGGGATTACAACAACAAGAATAATGGCAAAGACAAGAAGGGCAATAGCAATGACAAGAAGAAGTTTATGGGCGGTAACAGTAAAAACTGAAGCCGAAGAGGGTACTGAAATGTGGCCACCATCTAGATAATTTAGTCCAACATGATATTTTGGACTGTACCCTCAATCCAAAAGGTTATAACTACAGGAAATCCTTTGCAAACATTTTTAAAAAGAAGACCTGCAGTGGCTGCTAAATCAGGTGAAAAAATCAACCTAGCCAGTACTAAATGGACTGGGACCATTGCCAACGTAGCCCAAATTAATAATGCATACATACCTAGTTCATAGGGCACACTGCAAACAACTGACTTTAGAGTTAATTCAGCTGCCTCCATGCACATTTACTCAAAGTCATCTATCTACATTTTTCCAAACCAAAGTAGCGGAGATGCCAGTGACAATAACAGATGGCACCTCATTGCAAACTCTCCTGAAAGGGAAAATTGCATTACACATGCATGCAGCCCATAGATAATACTGAATGTGTTGCTCATTAAAAACATACCAGTGTAACTATTTTCTCTACTGGCCCTGGATGACAGATCCATCACCACTACTTTCTAGGGCAATGAACATGTTGTAATTAAAAAAGGTAATCAGGAGATTTTGATGACTATGAACATTGGTCATAGGCTCATTGTCCGACATGCCAACCTATTAGATGCAGTCCCTGACACTATGATCTATGGAACACTTGATTATGACATCACAGGAGCTACATGCCTAGCAATGTGGTTCAATCACATAAACCAATCTAAGACTCCAATTATGGTATTTACAATCATACACATAGAGTTTGGCAAAACAGATTCATGTATCCTGGTCAGGACCAATCACATAGAGCCCTGAACTACTATGACAAGCCAATCTCTAATGCAAACGTTTTCATAAGTGATTCCTACACTGCATAAAAATATTACCCGTGCTCCTTTTATATCAAGAACATCATACGCCAGCAAACACACTACAATATCTGCCAGTCTCCCTCCTTATCAAATTAGCATACTGTCAGTGGGGAACACCATCATTTGCCCAAAAGTGACGACCAGGATCAAGAAAAAGAAACGGACTACTCTGAGAAGACAGATGACCATGATGGCTTTATTGAGAAGATTTCTGAGTGTTTCCCAACCAAAACTACAAGATTCCCTTCATCCTTACTTGAGTATAGTATTAAAAGAACAGAAACCAGCCGCATTACACTTAACCAGTCTGGCTACATCCAGGAGCTCATATAAAGCTATGGCTAACACAAAGACCATCTTACACATTCTCCCATCCTGGGGGAGCACGTCCAACTGAGCAATTATAACGATCTAGATTAAGTCTTTTGCAACAATGCTACATACTCTTCACTAATAGGTTACCTAAATTGATTTGTCAAAAGCGCCAGAGCTGGCATCTCATTTACAGTATCCATGCTATCAAGATACATGGCAAACCAAGTATGTGTCACTACGAGATGTTACAAAATCTCTTGAGGTACCTCAACACGTACAGTGGATACGATTATATATCACCCAGGGCCCATTAAAATGACCGCCTACTCTGATGCTGACTTTTTCAACAAGCATTATGAAGATGGAAAATCTACTATTGGATATGCTATATTTATCACAGGTGGTTTAATAGATTGGTCAAGCAAGAAACAATCTGTGACGGTATTATTAGGCTCTGAATCTGAGTATATTGCAATGTCAGCAAACTGTCAACAGGTGGCTTACAACACTGGCAATTTGGATGAAGTAGGTTTTGATTCAGGGTGTGTATTACTATATGAAGACAACACTTCAGCCATCTGTTTGAGTCCCGCATATGTGTACCTAAAAATATGTATCGCATTATGGCAAAGTTTTATTGCATCATGGAGGTCGTCAGTAACAGCGAGATACAAATGAGAGGAATATTCAGCAAGGACCATATGGCTGCCTGCCTCACCAAGTGCCAAGGACCCGTGCCCTTTTCAACGAGCCAAGTATCTTCTTCTCCTGGTTACAGGACCTTAGTCAGCATGACAATTGCGCTAGTCCAGCATCAACTCATCTACTGAACAGAACATAAAAAAATAGAATATATGCCATAGTCTAATACAAATAAATAAGTAAATTAAGAATTATTGTAACAATACACATATTCCTACCAATTATGTATTTAGCTGTATTAGCACCTATACTCATGTATCTATTGAAATATAATCGTATAAATATTCTAATATATAGTAAGTAGCTTTATACATGCATCTATTGTACTATTGTACTATCTTTAGATTTGTGTTTTAATATATATCTATAGGAATATGTAGTAGAGTTATATTTAATACTTTACTTTAATATAAGTATATGTTGCACTACATCTATATTTCATATTGAAACAATCTTTTAAAAAATATGGAAATAGATAAACTCGAGATGTTATATTTTACATATCTATATATATGTATACTTAATAAAAAATGTATGTGCATTTTGAGACAATCAGTGCATTCTGTTAAATTTTAAAAACCAAGACCTATTGGTTAAATATCATGGCCCACGTGTGTCAGTTAACTTCTCATTAATTGGTATTATTTATTAATAATCAATACCCATGCCAATTAATCTTTCACTATAAGTCGCAATAATACTTAACACTCTTATATTAAGATTTTTCATTAGTATAATATTTTGTACAATTGTTTGTTGGTATTTTGCGTATAGTTATTTTAATGCATACCTTATATTGCTGCTCATTTGTAGCCTATCTAACAAAATATTACGTAAGAAAGCGAATTAGATAATTAGTTAAAATTTAATTTTATGGATCCATATTACTATCTAAAGTTTTATTGACCACTATTAATGCTTCAATCTCTATTGGCTAATCTTGAGACTTTAATTTTGAAGATTCCGTTTAATAGTATGTAAACACGATAATATATTAAATTATATTATACTATATTGTATTATACTACATTATGCTATACTATATTAAACTAATACTACATTGTTAAATCTGATATTTCCAAAGCACCTATGATAACTAAAAATAATATTTGTTACGTTTAGTATTTGGTCTAGTGTATAAACTTATTCAATTACGCATAAAAGCTACACCTCTACACACACACAACACTTTACTAAGTATTTATTTGCTTCTGTATCTGGGAAATGGCACCCACCACAGATATATATGACGATAATTATTGTCATGAAGCTTCAGTATCATGTGTTTCTCAGGCTTATGTTAATGTAGATTGTTTATACATGACAGCAGGAAGCGATTACATACTACCTGAATTGGACATTAAAAAGTACACACATACCTCAAAACAACCACCAATACCTCATTATACATATGATGAAAAGAACGTAAGAGGCACACATATAGATACGAATCGCAAAAGCAATACTTTCATCTCCACTCATGTTTCATTATTACCTTCCCAGCTATCGTCTATTCCACCGTCTTCTCTTGCCTTTGACCTAGCGTGGAAGGGACAAACAAATGCACTCATAGATCAAATATCTTATGAAAAAATTACATTGAACATTGACATTAACATGCCAAATAGTCAGAGCGAAACATTAATGTATGTTGCTGCCTTATGTGGCTATGAAGTTATGCTTCGTACCTTGGCAACCAAGGGAGCACGTGTTGATCGCCGTTGTCAAGACAATGCCCTGGAAGGCGTAAAGCATGTGATTAAGAATTTAAAATTTCAAGAAAAGCTACGAGAGATGGGGGGATCCAAACTGAAAATTCGTGTAGGAAAAGTACCACTGCGGCCTGGAAAAGATAGGGATAGGGGGATTTATCCTACCGAAATGTACCATTTAAGGCAAATATTATCAGGGCAATGTAGCAGCGAGAATGTTTCATTGGTTAGACGGAAATTAAACACCAATGAAATGGATTTATTCTTTGACTTCTTAGAGTGTGAAAATCACGTGACGTCGATTGATATACGAAAGGTGGGTATGATATGAATTTCTGATTGGATAGAAGGGAAGGGGAGGATAGGATAGGATATGGTATTTGTATGGTTTGATATGATCTGATATGATATAATAGGATATAGTATGATATGATATGATATGCTATGATATGATATAGTATAATAGGATAGGGTATAGTATGATAGAATAGGATATGGTATGGTATGGTTTTGTATGATATGATATGGTATGATAGGGTATAGTATGATAGAATGGGATATGGTGTGATATGATGAGTTTGCAATAATAGTATGATATAATATCTTATGATAATATATTTTCCTGTATCTTAGAGACCTCCATACTTACACGTAGACAGAACTATATATAGTTACCTAAATATTAAGCCATATGTTACACCGTTATATATATGTATATATGTATTTGCTTGTATAGTCCGATCTATAATGCAGTCATTAAGTATACAAATGCAATTACCATACATTGATATGTATTCTTTTATTTTCATTGTATAGCACAAATCTTCTAAATCTAAATTTATTTAGTCCAATCATCAATTCAAGATATAGTCTACAACTTTATCACTAATGGTTAGGCACTATCAGAACCAATACATTACATTATTTCATTTTTGTGACACATTCAAACCTTCAAATTTTAAACCATCTAATCCAATCAACAATACAATGTATAATCTAATCTACAATGTACATAGGACCTCTTAATAAGTAATCCTATATCTTTAAATATGTTTATGTTTCTATATGTTTTTACACTATATAATAAATCAATTTCATACTAATTATACTACTATAGATTGTTTCAATTAATTAATTAAAACTGTTAAGTTTTAATAAAAAGATATGGTTGGAGATATAATTAACTATAATGACTGAATAAACTTTTAAAGAAAGTAACTGTTACATATAATCAATTCAATTTTCACCTGACATGCACTACTAAGCTCTAATCAAAGCATAACACTAACTGCAATTCTATATATATATATCCCTTTGCATACATATACATTCTTTATCCTTATTATTATTACAATCAATTGTACATACATGCTTGTAAATTAGTAAATGCTTATATATGTATGTTTTATTACTCTTGCTATTATTTCTACTATTACTGCTATTACTATTCCTACTATATGTACTCTACAGATTGGCCTAGGATCACATGGCACAGACAGGTTCTCTCGCATGCTAATTACCAACAAGAAATTACTCTCAGCATTTCTGTTTGATAACCAGATCGGTGACCAAGGCTTACAGAAAATCACTAAGTCTCTACTAATTAATAACCGATTTAGCAAAATTAATCTCTGTCAGAATGGCATTGGACCTATTGGTGCAGGCTATTTGGCATATGTAGTTGCTACACGATCTTCATTGGTTCATATTGATATTAACAACAATCACATTGGTGATCAGGGTGCTGAGGAATTTTCGCATGCGTTGCGTAGCAACACAACACTTAAAGAGCTTAGTATGTGGAATAATGGCATTACCGATAAGGGGGCATGTATGATTATAAATGCGTTAAAATTTAACTCAGAGCATGGATTGGTCAAAATGAATCTACGTTCTGGTGGCGCCAATAGCAATACGGTTTCGCACAGTAATTTAGTTGAAATTGAAACCCTATTGGTTCCAAAGATGCAGGGTGATTTTCTTGATCGATTAGATAAGGATGAAGAAGGGGCGACGTGGTTATATAGCACATAAAAACTTTATAAAATAAACGCAATGAGGAATAAAAGTTAAATTTGAAGATAAGAAATCATAATTCCATTTTATCTTAGGGCGAGAAGTGAAAAGGTTGTGATTCTGAGAGAGAAAATGTATTAAGAGTATGCATAGAGGACTTCTTTATCCTGTTCAATGCCTACATGCATATTTTTTATTGTAGTTGGAACATGTGTAGTGCATTACAATAACTCCTTAATTATTTGTATGAAAGTATGAAATATATTCTACTTGTTTTTATTTACTATTAATCTATAGTAAATATTATCTAGCCAACATGTAGAATATTATAGAAATGATTTATCACATTTATGTCGTGATGATTCAGATAAGATTAATTCCTGTAAACCACATTATATTACGTTTAAAGTTTGAGTCAAAATCAATCTCAACACATCACACGTGATAGTGGCACAAATAACCACTGTGCGGTTGAGATGAGCTTTCTAGTTTTGTTACACTATAGTCGGCCATTTGACACGTGTCATTGTCATGGTAACAGCTTAAGATATATACGGGGTATGTTGACCCTATATTTTAATGTTTCAACAAGTATTGTTTCGTTACTATATAGTTTAAGATAGTATTAGATCTGGGGTATTCTTAATTGTAATTATATTTAGAGAAACAGATAATATGTAATTAATAAACGGTGTTCCCCACTAGCTTTAAATGATAGGCCATTTAATCGCTTAATTGTTGGATAGTTCTCTAATTTGTGAGCTCCTTGACAGATCTCACACATCAAGCTTTGGACATTGTATCCAACGTTTTCTTAATGTAGATTGAGATGCCTAAGTGACTGGTGTTGCGGAAGCTGCGTTGTTGGCAGATTCTCATGGTAAATGAAAAAACTGGGGGGGAACTGTTGAAGAGCTCTGCTTCCAGTATGTGTCCCCACAAATTGGTCAACCTCTCTTGAAAAATGTTTCGTTTCACACATTACCTCAATAGCCTTTATAAAAAGTTGATGACCTATCAGTATAATCTATATGGTCCTAATAAATTATTTAAGCACTGAGTTCATGCCAAAATGCCCATGTGTAATGTCGTGCTTAAGCGTGGTATTAAAATTACCACATAAACAATTTAAGGATTGGATCTACGGTAAAATTAAAAACCCATAACTGAGCCTCGGACCAATCGGTATACTAATCTAATTATACTGAGATAAACTTTATCGGATAAAAATATCTCTTGATAAATATTACACCACTAATTGTCTAATGAGCCTCAACTCCAAGTAGTTAAAGTTGAATAAAATTAACCAATCAAATAGCAAAGTGCGAGGTTAGTTGCTCACCATTTCACACAAGTAAAAAATATAACAAACAAATCTAATTACTAGCCTAATCTAAAAACACATATTGCCCATAATTGCATGGAAACATCTGGAGAACAGTTAGAAATGGACGGTAAAGTTATCATCAATAAAATTTACAGCTATTTTTCAATCTCAACAAAATACACAGAGTAAGCAAAAGATTTTTTTCTTGCTTTAGATGAAGATTTTCATGCTATATGTAAATCGGTGCCAACCTGATGGCTCAGTTTATTATTGGCAGTCCAGTATGTTTGTAAGATTGGCAGATGACCACCTTGTTGAAAAAAGAGCCACTCTTAAAATATCCAATATCAACTTAGACACTATATGTGACAAATACTGTATCACTTTGTCAATGTAAGATGTTATCATTGCTGAATGTGGAAGGAGTTTATGCACGTAATATCATTTGTTAAAGAGTACAGATACCATCAGTTTTGCATATGTGCATCATTTCTATTGACCATTCCTATCACTAATGCTTATGTAGAATGAGTGTTTTCCCTAATAACAGAAAGCTGGACAGATGTGCAAAAAAAATGCACTGTAAAGCCAGTTAAGTCAGAGATTCAAGTGAGGAGTACTTATGATTATGGCTGCCAAAAAGTTTACATCCATATACTTATAGAAAAAAAGATATAGGACACAGTACGTGTAAACAAAAAACATGCTTTTAATTTTGATTGAGATAATATCTTTTTTGTTACCTAGCATTAACTATCTGGATCAATTTGCAGAAGATAACAACACCGTACATCAAATAGAACTCAGTACAAAAAATATTCTTTCTATTTCCAATAATTAATTAGATAATTATAACTCTGGTTACTTTTTTTTTGTTGCACGTGTAGCTTGTTTGATATTAGTAATATGTGGTGGATTGGGGAATAATGATTTTTTAGAATAAATATTTTCTTGTTTCTTATTAGAAAATTATTTCCCAAGATATAGTATAAAGCTATATGTGTATATATATTATGGAAACGGTAAAATACAAGTTAGACGTAACATACTCTGTCTATATGTCAAGCTGTTACCCTGACAATGACGCATGTTAAGTGGTGGACTATGGCGCAAACAAAACTAGAAGCCTAGTCTCAGCCTCACTGTGGTTCATTTATATCCTTCTAAAAACATGTGAGGCAGTGAAACTGAACTTGGATCAAAATGCATACCTAATATAATATGGTATGTAGTTAGTCTCAATTTCAATCATTACTATGTATAACATGATTGAGATCAAACCTACAAGTTTTATTGATATTCTCTCTATTATCGTACATGTTAACTGAAAAATACTTTATTGACAAATAGCAGATAATAAATAATTGAGGAGTTATTGTAACGTACTACATATGTTCCAATATAAAACCGTATATATATAAGTGTACTTAATAGTACAAAACACTTTTTGATTGAATATATGCCAATTAGGTTTTACACTTGGAACAATTAGATTGAAATGAACAGCTAGCAATCGCTTCCTGACAGTGTAAATGCGCTGTGCCACAATTTAGGCACTCTAACTAAGGGGAAAACCGTTAAGAACAAGTTATAATTTATTAGTAAATATAAAATACTGGTTAATAATAGTGATAACTTTTGTACAAAGCTTTTCCTAATTATAATTTACCATATATATATATGTAAAATAAGATTGGACTATATATGGTTATTAGCATAAATTGAATTTATGTGATCTAATGTAATTAAAAGTCAAAATTACTTTAGCAAATCATTGCATAGTAATCTATTCTAAGTTAATCGTGCACCACTAAACTAAAAATCATTAAAACTCTTAAATCGGCCTAATACAAAATAGCTCTTATGCTAAAAGAGTATAAATTATCTGTAACTTTGATTGCAACAAAATCAAATTATATATGATTTTGTCGCTCAATTGTATATAAATAAAAGATTAATATATTATAATGAAGAATTCTAATAAATCAAAAAATCAAAAAATGAAGGTAATTTTTGATCTGTCTAGATAAGGGTTAAATAGGAAGAGAAGGGTGAATAAAAAACCAAAAAAGTGCGAGTAAAAGTATGCAATTAAAGTAGATTTATGGAGTTAAAACTGCCAAACATAGTATCCCACTCTATGTATACATAATTATACGACTACTGTTAAACTAGTTGTTGATATATATATACCTTAACTGTTTTTATGTAACACCACTTACTGTATGAATTAAAACCCCTATATCCTGAACTCTCTAAAAACCATGTCTTGTTGCATAACTATTATCCTATAATAGATATATACTTCCTTACTTGTATGTAATATCCCCACAGTACTGTACTAAATATATATACATATAATAAAGGAATACAACATACTCCTTTTCTTGATTTTGTTTTTGCACATACATATATATATATATACGCAACAATACTGCTAGCTAGACCAACCAAATAGGAAAGAACCATTACTATGCAAAAACAAATTTCAATTATAATAACACCTTACCCCTCACCTATGTACATGCACCATATTAATTCTGATGGTAACAATACGTATAAATATATTATACTTAGTAATATAGATATAAATAGTTACATGCACCAGAAAAAAACCAAAAAAACCAGAAAAAAAAACCCCCAAAAAAAAAGGTCAGAATATACTCAAAAACTGGTTTTATTTACTATATAGAATATTTATGGCGATCAAGGAAAAAAACTTTTTTTCGTACGCATCCATACACCTAGCTGAATATTTACTCTAATTATTAAACGATCTATTTCTTTAAAAATGGTATCTTTCGGCAAACTTAAGCCATGAATTCTACTTTCTTGCTCTCTGTCTCTTCAGGTGGAGGCACCTCAACCATCTCACCAGCAGGAGCTGAATTATTCGAAATGTTAAAGTAAGCAATGGCCCAAGTAGGAATAATGTAAAAACCAAACAGACCCCAGCAGATGGCGAACTGGATCATCCAAGATTTGGGGTTTTTAGAGAGATTGTTGTCAATAGACCAAGCGACAGCAGCACCAGCAGATTGGATACCCTTGTAGTAACCAGCAAAACGGGCAGACTCAGAGCAATCATCAGTAATGGCCCCCATGATCCAATAAGCATATGTTTGCATCATAGCCTCATTGAAACCGTAGTAGGTAAACATGAGAATGGGGAAGAAATAGATACGGCTTTGGGCAATATCAAGACGGTCACGGCAAGTCTGGGTGTAGGGGCTCCAAATTTTATCTTTGCATTCATCAGAGGTCTGTAAGTTCTTTTCGAAACCGCCCATGTAACCCATTTCCAAGTACAGACCAAGACCAAAGTTGATCATGTAGTTAACAACAACAATGACAAAACCGTAAATACCGCGATTTCTCTTACTGATTCGAGTGCAATCGAGGAAAAGCTGTCCGAAAAGAAAGGCGCCAAGCATTTGAGCCATCCAGAACAAAGCAGAGTTCATACCACGAGAACGAACGGTAAAGAGCCCTCCGTTGATGGCATCGAACTGGTAAGTACGGAACCAGTTGGAAGCAATGAAGATGGGTGTAAGAAGCTGCATATTACGGTTAAGGAACATCATAGCGACGTTCTTGAACTCAGTAATAGGACCAGTTTCCTTGCCAAAAGTAACATGTTCACCATCTTCACGAATGACCAGGCTAGGGGGGCATAGAAGGACGAAGGCACTAATAGAACCACAGCCCATGATACCGGCGAAAGTGAAATAGGACGCGGGACTGGCATGACCTTGGTGAGTATAAAAGTTAAGACCAAAAGATAAAATACCACCGAATACACCACCCAAGTTAAAGATAACCCAGAAGATGGATATGTAGGTACCCTTCTTGTCAGCAGTGGCATAGGCCATCATCATAGCACCTTGGGCAGTCCAGAACAGACCTGCACCAAAACCTAGAACAGCGCCGGATAAGATAGCAAGCCAGTCAAGCTCGGGATTCACACCAGCAACATACTGGCAGATGGCATAGAAGCAATAGGTAGCACCACCAAAGCCCATAAGCATTCGGTTGCCAAAGATGTTGAAGAAAAGCCCACCAAAGTAACCGAAAACGGCGAAAGTGGCGTACAAAGCAGTGTTGGCATTGTTGGATACAGTGGGGTTACTGGAGCCAGCACCACCCAGACCATTCAGAGCGTTGAAAATACCAGGACAGCAGAAGGCAATAAAAGCCACAATGATGATTTGTGTCTTGGCATTGGTGTAGCTACGGAAAAGAGCCGACTCCGTGATAAAGGTAAGAGCGCCCATTTCTAAATTATTGATTGTAAAATGCTTTAAGATAATCAAACGTTGTATGCCTTTTATACCTACGTAAATTTTATTCATAGAATAATTCCACGGTTGTAGGGTGTTTTATTGGTCTGTTGGGAGTTGTTTAACAAATATTTGAAAAAGTAACTAAATATTGGTTCCAAATTAATTCATACATTGGTTGCCACAGATTGGAGCAACGGGGATTCGTTGACAGACATTTCCAGGAGGAGTATAATAGTAGGATTATTAATATTTCTGTATAATAAATCATAAAAATATGTTTTGTATTTTGTTTTTGTTTTATTGTTATTATAGTTTTAAAAAAAAATTCTTCAGTTAAGTTTTCCAACTTGTATTATCCAATATAACATATTTCATTCTATAACAATGAGATCTTGGACCTACAATAAAGCAGGTGGATAAGTAGACACATGCTACCAATAAACCAATAAAAAATGCATTTTTATTATCTAATACTCTTGTACCAATGGGGGGTTCTTCAGGCACTGGCTAAAGATCTTATTATATTTATTTTAAAAAAACACCATCCACCAATCATTATTTCCAGATGTAATCAAAATTATAAAGTCGTATCGTATAGGTCAGCATAAAATACAACCTGTCAACTGAATAAGGGGTTTTAAATGCTCTTAAAATACTAATACTTTTTCCTTTAATGCAATAATCATTTATTCTATTATACTATTTTTATATACTTAGAAATAATTTATAATCAGCATTTTATTTACAGTTCAAACTATTGTTATTTTACTTAGTATAGAAAATAATAATTGCTCTGGCCAATTTTAGGCGAAATATCTAATTATAGATAGATCTACCAGTGCTGTTTTACGTCTGACGTATGCTTTTAAAGCCCTATTACTATGGACATAAAGTTTGGAGCAAAAGAAGTACGCGGGTTCGGGCCAACCCAGGCAAGATAATCCCGAGTGTTGTGTCGACCATATAAATTTTATGATTATGTTGTGATCTTTATGTATGACTATAAATATAACTATATATTTACAATTATAATTATAGTTATAAATATAATTTAAAAAAAATTATTTTTATTTTATTTATTATTTCATATATACATATATATATTGTCCTTATATTATATTATATGGATTAACTGCTCCACAGTAATGTTTTCAGTGACGTCATTGACCAAAGAATGAGTAGGTTATTTATAGACTATTAGATGGTAAACAAGAATGCATTTTAGTTAGGTCCATCTCAAACTTACACTTTTTTCTCATAATAGTTTAGGTATCGATGCTTGGATTTTCACCAATATGAAATCAATTAATTTAACTTAAAATAAAACTGAAAATTCTGAACAATTTATTGATTCGTAGTCTTTACACCTGCTAGCAGTTTACGATGGCTTTTCCATCATAACATTAATTTAAATGTATTGGTTTCGCCTACAATAAATATTCTTATATAAATAGTTATCCTGATTTAGAATTTCCTTCCAAGTTGCAGGAAGTCCCTAGCTGAAACCGCAATTTTGCACAAAAATACTGTAGCACTAACAAGATATACATATTATTAGTCTGTAATCACTGTGGTTATCGCTATCCTACCCATGTGTAATATGATAATGGGTCTTGACCAATTGGGAAAACTAACCTCTGAATAACGACGTATGTAGTATTTAATACTATATCATTTCTTTCATGTTTTTATAAAATAACCTTTAAAATTAGATTTTCAGGGTGCATACGTTAAGCCATATTTTGATGTATAAAGATACGATCTTCCTATTGCTTATATATTACACCAAAGGTATTCCTATATTTAATAGTAATTGTCTAGCAAATCTCACTGGAGTTGTAGCTGCCTATTTATATACCACCGCTTTCAGGCAAAGCTTTTAGTAAAATATAATCTCCACAATAGTAATTGTGTGTGTAAGTAACATCAAAATTGTTCACCAACACTGGTGGCACTGGTCCAAGTCAAGCCAAATACCGATTAACCAAGTTATTGTGCTTTTTCTATGGATAATTCCAGATGCGTTATCTAGCTAATGGCCATCAGTTTGAAATTCAAAGTAACGTTTATTAGCTCAAAGACAATAACAGCCAATGGCCGCACGACATCAACTTTTCCTTTTGTAGGAATGTATCCTGTCAGTTCACAAACATTCAATTCTTGTTTGCAGAATATAATATTGCTTGAATACTAATTGCTTGAAAACGTGCAAAATATATCGGTTTTTAATGGAGATTGTTAAACTGCACATATGGCCTATTCCTTGGATTTAATTCTGAAACATTGTTTAATTTTATATGGTTATCATAATGTAAACTGAACCTTTGTAGGATAAAGAAGTGCTTTTCAACACATGTACGTTTATTGGTAAAGATGGATAATTAATGCTTGGTCCAAGGTAACATATCTTCTTCTAATTTCGATATACATCTATGATCTATTAGGCAATAAATAGTCAATTGCAATAATACTTCAATCATATTGGACTAATAATCGTCATATTTAATAATCGGGAATATGGAATATGGGAAGGATTGGATAACAAAGAGAACTAGAGGTGCATTAAATGTAATTAAAAATAAATACAGGCTAGGCCAAAAGCCTGCGTCAACTTAGTTTTGAATTTCTATTTTGGATTCGAAAAGGATCATGTGTTTCGTATCTTCTATCTCCCTAGGCTTTAAAAGAAAGACCAACAAAATATTAATTACAACATTCCAGGTAATATTTATATATTGATCATATTTAATTTTCCTGTGTTTATTTTATTATTGTTTGTATTGTTGTGATCGAAGATGAGTGACGCTGGACTGAATGTAATTGGTCTGAGTGGCATGCATATGACGTAGATAGTAGAATGAGAATATTTTAGGTGGTTATAGAATCCACGTGTGGATATCACCCATTGGATGATTAGACCATATAAAGATATCGTCTTAGTAAAACGTAGCTATGCCATAATAGCACATGCATTAATTATTTAATCACTCAATTCACCAATAAGCATCTACACAACAAAATACCAGTGCCTTTCAGAAATTGGGTGCTTGTAAATCGAATTCCTCTTGCGGTTTGAGGGGCATTTATTGGCATTTTTGTCACCATACTCTTAAGTGGAACGTACACAAGGAAAATCCCAACTTTCTATGAGCAAGTTACCGTGTTGGATAACTAGTTTACATTCAGAACAATTATAACTGGCTTACCATTTCTGATGATGTTGTGTGTACGTAAGATCGATTTGATTATTACATATGACATTATGGGGATATTAAAATAAAACAGTATGGAGATAGTACACTTAACTACCTGACTTACCAGCCGATTGATATGCAAGCAATTCTTATACTTGCACTATATAAGTTAAAATATGTACTGGGAAAGTCCATGCAGAACCTAATTATTGGAAAATAAAAACATAAAATTATTGGGTATGCAAAACAAAAACTGGCTTAATAACGTCCAGTATTTTGTTAGAACAGCCCCAGGCTCAAACTAGAGATATATGCTTTATATATAGAAAAGGAGATTGAGATCCTAGCACTCAACACTTGAAGCTACGCCAATATAAACAGGTATATAGACAATCACAGGTCTTATTCGTATATCTTTATGATTGTATTGTTTTAATAAACATCATCATGACCCTTATTAGTGTTATTCAACAAATTAGTCTGGAATATTTATAGCTAGTATGCTAGAAAGCGTTTTCCAGAACTGACCGAATGTAGTACATTACAAAGTAATTGGCATTTTAATTTCTTATAAAGGCATAATAAAAAGCAATATATACTATATTAGATATATATGTATGTGACGTAACGGCTCATAGATAAAGCAATTGCATTCAAGGATGCCTGACATCTGCCGCGAAATCTTTGCCAATGATCTGTCTTGGACCATTATGCAACAGCTATATAATTATTAATACTAAAGAATTTAGAGGAAGAACATACAGATACTCCACTTAAATAACCCGAATTTATATGTTATAATCTAAAGTTATTGTTACGATTTTTAGAGAAAATATGGTAATGATATATAAATATCATTTTGATCTCTGTGCTATTGAAGCTCTTGGCATGCTAGTTATATAACCAACGTAATTGGGACCCTAGAGAAAAGCTTTAGCCATTGCGTGACTTTCTAAAAGAACAAAGATAGGCATAAATATTTCTTCACTCCTATAAACCTACGTATTTGGGCCGTGCTTATAATTATGTACACATTTTTGCATACGTTTGAGTGTTTCACAGTTGTATGCAGCTCTTTCTCATGAACAACTTTGTGTAGAACATAGCTAGTTGAGCTCAAATGAAATTCTTGGATTTGCACACTTTTTGTACTTATTACAACTACAATAACAATATATTTCAGATTTATTCCCTTGTAATAGTTACAACACAAGTGAGATGCAGCACTCTAATAAGTGTTGCATGTACCAATTAAACTTAAACCTTATTGTGAATAACTTTAAATACCCAAACTATTTAGTGATTCCATCCCTACATGTCAAAATTTCAATTTGAGCCGAGGGTCCCCAAAATTGATCGAAACCAAAACTAGCCCATATTACATTTTCGGTTGTATATTGATCGAAAATCCTAGAAAAAAAAAATGAAAAAAGCGTCGAGATAACAATTGCAACATAAATACTTCAAAAAACTTATTGCTTAGTTTTAACTTTTACAACTACTTCATAGATTACTGTTAAAAAGGCGAATTAACCCCTTTACAAAAATAAGTTTTTTTAGAGGATTGGCTTGATATATATATATATATATCTCTCTATATTCATGTTTAGAATAACTCTTACTTCTTTGAATCTTGACAATTTGTATAAAGAAGCCCAAATCAATAAAAATTTGCAAAATGTAATTACTATTCCCCTACATATAATAAGAGATGTCCAATGATTTCACTTAATTCCAAGTTCTAAAATTTTATTGGACCTTACAATGATAAGCTACATTATTGTCTGTCCGTATAGCATTGTTATTCAAGCTGATAATATGAAAGTCTGTGTTGAAAGACCGTCAACTCCGAAGGAACGAGTAGTACAGTCAAAATTAGCTGGATCATAAAATGATTGTTTAATTATGTGAATGATGATCTTAATCAGATGAAGTGTTTCGTTGATATAAATTAACGGAATGTGAACAATTGATTGGACATATGAAAGGCATTAGATAAAAAGCCGCCTAAAGTGGGACATAAGTTAAACTAATTGTGGAACTTGTGATCAAGAAAATCTAGTGGGCTTTGCAGGACTCCTGTGAATTGCATTAACCAATAAGGATCTATCTCGTTTTTATTTGGATCAAAACGGAGGGTAGCTATTGACATCTGCGAAAAGCAAGATGCGAAAAGGAGATAAAAGGAACATAAAAGACCAATAGAGACACGGATAATGACGTACAAATCATTGTAAACAAAGCTTTGTGCTTATTACTATTTGGTTAATAATATACGTAATCACATTGATGATTAGAAGATACTTGGCTGTATTTTATAATTATCGTATTTTATTGTAAAGTCGTTATTTTCAATAGTAATTATTTTTATTACTTACGCCCAGCCTTAGCCACTCTCATTGATCGTTTGTATTGTACTAGTATTAAAATCGTACCTAAAAGCATTAAGGCATGTGTCTCCTAAATATTTAGAAGAGTACTACAGATAATTAGAGATAGAACCTTCCATCACTTCAAATTCACCGCAGCTTTCTATTGAAAGCTAATCAAATCTAAGCGCTATACCTATTGCTAACTCAGCAACATACATGTATAGATTAAAGCTATCTAGAGCTCACGAAGCCTGTGCGCAGGTCAGTAGAACCACCGTAGATCGCTAATAGACTGCGACACTTCATATTCCCTCACTCTTAGAAGTGTTCTTAAGAATATTATATGTACATGCATTGTCAATGATGCTCTTAATTTCCTAACATATGATACTAACGTGCATTGTAGAGTATTAACTAAGTGTTCCATACTAAATATATCTATGTAAATCGTGTGAAATAATTCCCGAAAGCTAAGAATTGCATATCAGTATATACCTATTGTTATTTAAGCCAATAATATGTAAGACTAAATTACCCCAGATCTGCTCACTATTAGAAGCGTTGTTAGGATTATTATATGTGCATATATGTAATGATAATAGTGTTTTCTGTTTCCCAGTGTATGACACTAGAAGAATATCGATTAAATTTGTTCTCTGTTATATGCGTAAATTCATGTAAATCCTATATTTTCATGCCTGAAAGCACAACATGGTGTGTCAGTAGACCATGGCGATTTAAGCCAATAATATGACAGACAATGTTTCACCAGACCCGTTCACTATTAGAAGTGTTGCTGGGATTATTCTATATATACATATATTGTTAATGATGTTTTCTGTTTATCGACATATTACACTAATGTATAGCAGAGTATCAATTAAATTTACTTTTTATTGCTATTATAGACATACATCCATATATATATATATATACATACATATATGTAAATCATACATATTGGTTCCTACAGAGCATTGGTAGAGCATTGTTATTTAAGCCAATGATATGATAGGAAATGTTTTCCCAGATCTGTTCGCAATTAGAAGTGCTGTTACATATATACATATATTGTTAATGATGTTTTCTGTTACTCAATATATTACATTAATTTATAGTAGAGCACCAATTAAATTTTCTTGTAATTTTATACGTACATACATATGTAAATTATGCAGATTGGTTCCTGAAAACACAGCACTGTATGACAGTATAACCTACCTAACCAATCCTATACCTGTCATCAACTCATGCAATTCTTTGACAAATGATTGATTGGCTGGGTTAGTACTATTTATTCAGATCTCTTGATTGCTCGAGCATTGTTGTTATTTAAGTCAATAATATGATAGACAATGTTTTCGCAGATCCGTTCACTATTAGAAATGCTATTAGGTTCATTTTATGCACATATATTGTATATGATGTTTTCTGTTTCCCAACATATGACACGAACTTATAGTGGAGTATCGATTAAATCTGTTCGCTATTATATATATACTGTTTCAAAATCGTTAACTCCGAATGAGCATATAGTTCGGCCGAAGTTTTTATATCAAGCTGATCGTCAAATGATTGGTCTAATATTGGTTGATTAATAACGTTCTTAACCAGGCAAATTGATTTGTCAATTCATAGAATGAGCATTTACATTAATGAGAAAATTAACTAAAGAGCCATTCAAATACGGGCACAATAATATTAGATCATCGAGACAAAATCCGATAATTCTAGTCAGTGGTCTTCTGTGAATTGTATTAATTACATTAGGCAACAAGGATCTCTACGATCGGCCCCATTTACATTGATGGGCACAGCTACGATTGACACCCGCCATAAACAAAGGTCGAAAAAAGATAAAAGGGAATGGAGCCAACTAATAAACGCCCCGGTACACCCGGGCATACACGGAAGCCCCACATGCCATGCCTGTATACATGTATAATACTGATATGAGCAAAATACGAATATGTTCGTGACACACAAAGCTTTGCATTCATTTATTATTTGTTAAATCATTATCTTAATATATAATCTTATTATACAACACTTAGTTGGCGACTCCGAAGCATGTAGACAAATCATTAGAACTATAGATTGCTATATATACGTAATACATATATTGATGTAAATCATGCATATTAATTCCTGAAAGCACAGCATTGCATGTCAGTGTACCATTGTTATCTAAGCCAATAATATGATAGACAATGTTAATCCACTGTTAGGATCATTGTATATACCTGTATTTTTAACGAGGTTATTAGCTTCATAGCACTAATTACACAGTAGAGTATTAATCGAAAAAAATATATATTGTATAGATATATAAATATATACATACGTAAAAATTATTCGTATTATTTCTACTATATTAATATTATATAAAAGCAATGCATTGCCAAATATGTTGTAATATAAATAGTCAGATAGTCTCCGGTAGATTTCACTACTAATTATCGTTGGGAAGGCTCTGTGACATCATTACTGCATGTGCATACGTACCAATAATTTTTCCACTAAGCTATATAATATTAAAAGACATTTTATACTATTAACATGCATGCCATCATGTCATTGACTTGTATTAAAAGATTTGGCAATGAAAATAAAATATTCTCACTAATTTGTTACAAAATCAGTAACTATCACAGATTCTTATCAGCTGTAATTTATTTATTACTCAAACGCTACTTCGAGATCACTGAAGATGAACAATTAAATCTGTATCAAATCTAACATAGCCAGTTTTATCACGAATAGATCCATACCTGTATCATGTTTTATGATATTGGCAAGTATCCTATAATTTTGTTCCACATCGGAAATATTAATACACTTCCGATTAGTAAAGCAACTTCTCAGTATTATTGTCCTATAATTCTTTAATAATAGCTACATCTAAAAAAAATAGTACCAATGAATCCCTTTAATTAGACCTTCATTACTTGTATTAATTGGTCCTATATGGCAAAAATGATGTAGTGTAGTCACTGAAAAGAGGGAAATTACTGAAAAGTAATCGTTACTACAACATTGGCCACAAGGATTAGCCTCATACTTTTTCTTAGAGCCAATTGATGGTCTTAATGTGCCCTGGGCTTTTATTTCGGCTTTCTTTGCTGTATGGATGACCTTACGTCATTTCCATTCAAATTACCAATGTTTAGTCGGCTCTCAGCTATTGGAATATTTATTCTTATCGGTAAACCAAAAACAAAACTTACTTTAAGATATAAAATACAGATAAGTATCTTTATTGGTGTGACAATAACGTTTGGCACCACCCTGGTGCACTAAAAAATAAGGGTTATTTTTAAAATCTTACATATTATTCTGACTTATGCCCCACTTGTAGTTTTGAATAAGATGTCCACGGCTGAAGCACTGGCCAATTCACATTTACTTCTGCAAAGGTAAAAAGCATCAGTGCTATATATATCCAAATATATAGATATAGATGGATGAAAACCGATTGATGAGCTAAATATTCTTACCGACATCGGACCTACCGGAAATAAAATTTCATCAAAACAGATTAAAACCTTATTAGTACACTAGAATATAAAATGACGTCTTCTATATGAACATTATGAAAGCCATCAAATGATACATTATACGGCCCAACGTACAATCACGGGTTTGTAAGATTAAACGGCACTAATACTTCATCCGCGTGTCTATCATACGTAGATTTTCGCATAGTTTGAATGGGTGTGCTCGCCAATTGCTCAGTTCATGATATTTACCCCCTAACATATAACATGATAACATGCATCGCTAAGGAATGGCATTATAACAAAAGAGCTTTATTAATAAAATCCAATATATAAGCTTCTGCTTTCTTTAATAATTTTACAATCATTATACATGTGCATTTAGGTATCAAATCTCTTATATCGATGCATTATCTATATATGCATTTTATCATTCTTATATTTATATTTTGAAATAAAATATGAATAGATTTTTTTTCAGCAATGGCTATAAAAAATTGTTAGTAGGAATGAGAGAGGTATATTAGGAGAGAGAGAGATAGTGGAAAAAAAGAGAGATGGAGAGAGAGAGATAGTAGAAGAGAGAGACTATTGGCATTTTATAAAAAGAGCCACTATGGAATTAGTTGGTCAGCGTGTCAAAACTGCGTCACATTTAGAATAATAAAGAACACCATCTATAGACTCAAGTTGCCAATGGTGGATTAATACCGCAACAGTTGATGCCATGGCGCATTCCTATAAACCAATTAGCATGTTTCATCTACTACTATTAGCATGGTTACATCATTGTAAGATGACACGTAAAATTTAAGGATTCAATAGTAGTGGAAATTAAAATCCTAATGTGCCAACAAGAATAATTATATGAAGATCAATTAGCGTTATTTTAATATAAGACTTCTAATATACATATAAAATCTAGGAATCGAGTATGCGAAATGAAAAATACGCACATGATACATGCATGAGACTATCATGTGCCAATTATTTGAATTACCACATAGAGCAAGCACCATGTGACAACAAAAAAACAATCATCTTTCAAAAGCAGTCGAAGTAAAAATGCTACGTCTATTAGACTGACGTATGACTACACCGAGCTAGATTTTTTTTTACACTTCACGCGGTTTACTTCATAATAGTAATGGCTATTGTAATTCGAAGGTGGTTAAATTAGAAAATATGTGATGTGCATAAAAATTACAAATAAATTTATAAATTAATTGGATCGTGAGATAGACTACAGATCCAGGCGCAGGTTAAGGATGAGGAGGAATTTCTTCAAAGATGGATAGAACTGGGGTAAACTGAAGCAATTATTTAAGGGAACATTTTACAAACCCCGGATGACTATTAAAAACCTACCTACTCGAGAAAATAAAATTTGACGAGTATACTCACACGAGAATCTGTCTGTACACGGTATATTGTGGAGACAAGACAATCTTACCTTATATCGTTAGAATAAAGGAAAACTATAATCTACTTAAAGAGTTTGTTGGAAAAAAGTGGTAATTAAACAAATTGATTTAAATAATAAATATATATTTGCAGTATTGGATATAACGTAACGGAACAAGTACGATAGATATTAAGTAGTTTTATTGGAAGATACTTGCTCTCACAAATTAAATTAGTGGTTGATTATGACAAATAAATGTATAACTGTAATCCGCCAATTGTGTTATCGTGTATGTCACAAAAACTAAGTGGCCAGCCATTACTAGTATCATTTAATGTCGCACGACTAAGTGTAATATGTGAAGTTATGTTTACAAACGTTGGGAAAAAAAGCAATAAAAACAAATATTTTTTAAATAATATATATTATATAATTATGATGAGTTAATATTATCATTAGTTTTAACATAACAATGATAAACATCATATTAGATTAGATGTTTTTTTTAAGTCACTTAGAAAAACACGATGTCTTTTGTAATATTGTATTTAGTTTCAATAACTTGAAAAAAATTAAACCATAGCTTCACCTCTATTCTAATTAATTTTATTATATTTGGCATTGTTTAAATAATGCTTATATTGGGGTGCTTTTGCATAACCCAAATTCAGACTGAATCAATTCGGACTTGCGGTCTATCCTATCCATTAAAACCTCCGTACCATTACCGCATCCTTTATCTTCTAGAATAAATATATAATCAATACGCATATATTATTGGATAATTTATTTGGATGAGCTTGCTTCTATCTATCTACATGAAATAATGGATTGAAATAAAAAATACATTTATGATATTATAGCTGTTTAATGTATGCTGTGCCTCTTTAAGTGTCCAATAAATTACCCTGGAATGTTGTAACAGAGTGCAAAGCTTTTTAATCGAAAAAGCCACGGGCCTGTACATATCTGATCGATAGCCAACAAGCAATTGCATATAATTAGTTTAATACTAATTCTAATATGCCAATGAAACAACTTAAATATTAAAAATATAAAAGTACATTGGCTTCATGAATAGCAAATGATTTGCATTGCACGTACACGCAGCGACAGAGATTAGTGTTCTTATATTCTATTTCTAACAACGTGTGAAAGCAGGGATGTTTTTTATTATTAATTTGGGTATTTTTTTATATAAATATAATTATTTATATTATTATTATCAAATCCTTTTACATACGTAGTTTGGAAAAATAATTACTGATGTCTATTGGTGTTAAATGGCAATCCAAGGTGATAATCAAATTTGAACCGGCCAATGGCAGAGGTCTCTCGACTATATAAGCCATTTCATCACATGATTTTAGGTTTAGATGACCCTGTTGCTTAGGTATTATGCTTGAGGTAAGTCTTGTTGACTTGTTCAATAATAATAATAAAAATATGTCTTGGCATATATGCACTCAGTGTATGCACAAGAAGACGTTCAAACGCTACATAATTTGATATTCCCACTCCTCATAGAGAAATATACACAAATCACCATACTACTTATTATTCCCAACATTGCTAATTCTACCAATTCCACTATTTTTAAAAAAAAGTAGCTAGCAGCCACATCAGTACGAAAGAAATCGGCTAGACGCTAAGGTGCATGATTCTAATCAATCTGTTTAATAATAGTAAGCAAACTAAATATAGTGGCATTATGACATGGTTATGATGGGTTTGATAAGTTCATTAAAGCTTATGAATATTTAAGAAATTCTAGAAAAATACAATACATGCTTATTGCTCTGGTAAATTCATTTTACATTATGAGAAATAAGATGAATTAGACGTGGCTCGTATTTAAACAGGACCTAAAGCAAGTTCAAATCAGGATCCCTTCACTATACAAATATTTTAAATATTTATTTAAGCCATTTTGGTGCCTAATTAGTATAGGGCGGTTTAATAATTGTATATTAGTTTTGACTTCAGAAAATATCCAGAATTTTTCATCAAAATAATATCCATATGCCATAAAAGATGATAAGGGGATTATTTGAGGTGGTTCACAAACTACCTACCATAGAGATCAATCATTCGATCTTTTTGAAGAAAAAAAATACCATACTATGTTGTTGTAAACATATCAGAAATAATTACGTGTTTATTTTCTAAAAAATAATATCCATACGGGTTCGACCAAAAAATATATGATAACTTTCAAAATTTCATGGATTTGTCATTCTATGTTTCGATTCATACATTTTTTTCAGTCTCACGGGTCAAAAAACAAGCCGTGGGCCACGAATCCAATCCGTCGCACATTTATGACCTGCAACAGGAATAGGCAGGCGCCTATAACACAATATAGGTAGAGTACGTACATACAAAATCGCTCCAGATAGGTACAGAAATTTTGTCTGAGTAAGTTAGGATAGGTGTAAGGCTCCCACGTCGGGATGGCCCACCGGATTCCATTTTGTTTTTAACCGAGTCAAAATGACCAACCCAAATCATTTCTATGATATGCTTCGTAGCTATAAATCATGCACTAGTCCAGGCTCTTTCTAGAAGTTTCTAATCAACGTTGTCCACACCTTCTTAAGTTTCCATATATTACCACGACATGATTGGCATACAAAGTGATTAAGTATCCAAACGCCTCTCTTACGTAATACCACATGTTGATTGGCTGCCACTAATAGATTTTCATTGGTTAATACAGCAGTGATTGGGACAAGCAGTGACACATATAACAGACGGTCTCGGCGGATTAGCACATTTTGCTTGTGAGGGTCAAATTATTTAGTTCTTTTGTTTTGTTCAATGTTTTGCTAATAACAATGGCGCAAGTAGAACAGAACTCTGTGGCAGTAGCTGCGTCTCAGGCTGTGGCTAATGGAGAGCAAAATGATTTATTAATTCCAGCATTACTGGCGGCTGCGCAAGCAGGGTTTCCTTCTACCCAAAAAGTGGACAACAAAACTGCTCGCAGTTATCAGTATCACCCGTATGATCCAAAAAAGAAGCTTAGAGCCAATGCTGCTAGAAAAAAACGTAGATTTGGTGTGACAACATTTTCGTCTCCTCCTGTCCTGAGTAAACCTAGACCCTCCCCTGTCTATCAAAAATATGAGCAAAATAACGTCAGTGATGTGATGCCACGATGTAAAGAGAAGCCATTTACTTGTAAGCAGGAAGTCCCTTCGCTTATGAATAATCCACTTGACTCTATACCCAGCTCGACACCTATTGCTGCGTCATACGATCAGTTGATGTTTCAATATACCCAGAATCAACTACAGCAACAGACGCTTATTATTCAACAGACGCTCATTCTACAACAACTTCAGGGGTTGAAGGCGATTGATAACAATGTTTGTGTACCCAATGACTCTCTCTCTTGCTCTACTGCTCCCACAACCCCTGTTTCCTTCCTCTCTTCACCGGGTCCGTTTCTGTCAACTACACCGAATTGCAACGTCAACTTTGATTTGTTTAACTGTGGTTCTCCCCTTCCCCCTTTGTCCCCATTGTCTTCCTTTGAGAGCGAACCGGACACACCTACATCTCAAGGCGATTTCGCCTTTGACTTATTTTCATCTCTAGGATCTTTTGACACTTGTAATAAGGGTCGCAGGCTTTCGGGTGCTAGTGATGAGGGAATTAGTAATCCCTCACTTCCTGTGGTTTCTACCTTAGATGTTAATGGCATTCCATGTCCTAATCTGTATGCAGGTGTCAACGATCTGTTTGTCGATTTGAACCAGAACATGCAAAGCTGGTAGTGAAGAGGCTTTTGGCAAAAGAAAAGAGAAAGATAACGTGCGGTTAAACGTAAACATAGATTTAAAAGTAATTATATATGTGAATGTTATATATTTGTGCTGTGTCAAATGGGCTTGGACCCATATTCTAAGAAAAAAGACACTTAACTGAATGAGCGAATGATCCCATCACTGAAAAAATAAAACGTATGAAATCAACTTATTTCTTGTGTCAAATGATTTGTGCTAATATTAATATTAGTCCAAGTCCTGTAACTTGGGTAAGGTAGAAAAAAGAAGTATGCATGGATATTACTAATAGCTTTTAACGAGTTTATTATTCATAATGGCTATTTTGGACTAGATTGTATATATATAACCAGGTAATAATCGGTTGATTTATGGCTTGTTGGGTATTTTTTATTGTTAACAGACAACGAGTACAACAACGAGTACATGTTATAGATACTTTTTAACACCAGTTTTGGGCAAAGTATTGTTGACCATGACTACACTACACTAATAAAACTTAGTGGAAGTTAACGAATAAATACCGATAACAATAAAATGGTGTCTTGTATTCCAATACTAACCAACATTTTAAGACTGTAAATTACAAAAAATAAAATGAATATAAAGTGCTTTTCATTGTCTATGGATAATTTATAAAGAAATAAGGTGTCAATTGTGCCTAATTTTCCCATTTTCTGAACAGTAGTTGATTTTCTCTTCCACAGATTTTCTAGTCTATATTATAACTGATACAGACCATGAAAGATTTGTAACGTTACATTATCTTTCTATCTATTCGTCTATTATCGTAAATTTGATTTTGATGTAGTATAAGCCAATTGGAAATGTTATAATTTAAAATAATAAGAGTGAGGGACATAGAAAAGAGGCAAAAAGCAAAGTATTACCTATTTATAAATGCATAACATTGCTTAGATGATGGCAGTAAAATGTAGTGCAGAGGTTACGGAAAACATGAGTAGCACCCAAAATGACGGGTTGGTAAGCATTAGTGGTGTCACAATCTTGAAACACGGGGATCGTGATAATCTCGTGTACCTATGAACCAATGCTTATCACAATCACGTGACATTACCATTTGTAATATATATGATTGAACGGATTAGGCAGTATGATCGGCATCGGAATGTAGCTATGAATTTCCCTACGGCGTGCTGGAGCTTATGGTATGCTAGGTTTACTTGAAGTATATAAATAAATATACATGATATATGCTTTCATTTTTATATGAAATGTCTCTGGTAAAGGACTTTGGTAAGATGCGATGAGATGAGCCCACCGAAACTATTACTAGTTTATAAGGGGTTTATTATGTTGCTCTCCTATATTGGGTATATGTAGCTTAAGCTGTCAATGACTCTGGGAAAGAATGGCATATAAATCTTGTTTGTGAGGATACTGTCAGACTACGGGGTCTACACGGTGATATGGTATTCAAGCTTTCATGTTAAGTTAAATATGGCCTACTATATTATGTAGTGCTACGGTATGTAATAGATTTATGGGAGCGAAATCATGACTGGAGGACAGAAAACTGTACTGCACGGTTGATTATCAATTCCTGTTTGTAGTTGTTCCCTATAAGTATCTCCATAATCTTGGCTAACATAATGTTGTTTTATAAATGAACTTACTGCTGTATGATCCGACGCTCATTTATCGCTAACCAGTGGCCTATAATGGTCGAAGTGTTTAGTATTCTTTCATGTGCCATTTATTATGTACGCATATTAATAATATATAAGACAGCCGATAGATAGCTATTCATAGAAGGAATGGGGTTAAACCAATGGTAATATGGGACTCATAACATTACATTGGGTCAACTATTTGAGTAAAGCATATCAACTTCTAAACCGTATAAGAATTAGCAACTTACGGACATACTCGATCACAGATTACTGTCACAAGCTATTAGTAGTTCCCAAAGCCAAATCTTGCTAGTAAAGAGGTTGTTTAGGTACTAAGTTAAATGCATAGATCCAGTTTCATTTTGCCTTTCTTTTCCTTGTTTGTGTCTATTTGTTACGGAATTCCCCAGAGACTAATGCGTCACTTGTAAGTTGGCTCTTGAAAACCAGTGATGGTTACTTGCTCGTTTCAGGTAATTGGTGCTGTAACGAATTCCAATCTATGAATAAAATTTGTAATAGGTGCGGAGGGAGTCAATTGGCATAGAAAGGAATTACAAGTAACAAAAACAATTATATTAATTACGGGTGAAATATACAAAAATCACCCAGATAGCACATTATAACAATATACTCCTAGTATTACTTATTTAGCATGCGTTTCATGTTACACTATCTTTTATTATTAATATAAATTAATATAAATATATTAATAATCTGACAGTGTTAGCTTTGTTAATGTAAACAATAGGGATCTATAAGTCCACGCCTCAACCAATACAAAATACTTATCATATCAAAGGTGATATACTATTGATTATTGGCAGGTAGGATTTAGGAGGGATCGAAGATGAAGCAATCTTTACCGACCACATAATTGCTTGAAAGACCACAAAGAAAGCCAATAACATTATAGTTTTGAACTCAACGCAGCAACTTTTAATAATAAATATATATATTGGGCACAAAAGCTTCTATGTTTCTGACATTATATTACGTCAGTCCGAGAAAAAATAAATGAAAGACAATTGATATATCATAGAAATAAAATAAAAGTATCTGAATAGATGAAGTAACTTAGTGGTGCTAGCATTGTAGAAAAAAATGATCTCGAATTACAGGGGAAAAATAAAAATAAAATAAAAATACCAATTAGTATGACCGTAGGTTGATGGGCAACAACATTTTGCTCGGTTAGAATGAGATGAAAGAACTGATGTGAGATTTATCGCTACAACATCGACTGAATGGGTTAGTTTCTTGAATGATTTCAGTGATAGGGTATCTGTTGGGACTTCAATTTTTGTGAAGTACACTTTAGTAAGGTGACGTCTTCGGCAATGAACTTGAAAACTCGTCATTATCCTAATATGTGAATTGATTTTCTGATCTGAATTAAGAACCAGACAGTAACACAGGCCAAAGAGAAAAAGATACCCAAAAAAAAAAGTGATACTGTTAAATAAATATATGGAAGGAAAATTAGATAATTTGAAGGTAGGGAATATAGTGTATGATGTGGGTAGGTTGACTCAAAGATATAGAGAGAGAAGGGGAAAGAGGGTCTAACCTAGTGACTGAAAGATCACAACAGTATATATGGGTATCAATAATAGTTGCTAAGAAGCAGGTTGTATCCATAGTATCTGATATAATTAAACGTAATTAACTACAACTCATAAGTTCATATTGCAAAATCAGACTGCCACTCTACACCACAATATATTACCTGCCCTAAACAACCATTCGTGTTGATTTCTTTACACAATTTGTTTTGCTGTATATTTCTAGATTTGATATTGTATATTCTTTTCTTTTGTCTCCATAGTAAAACTAAAAATAAAAGGCCTATTGTAAAACGCATTCAATGCCCATTTGTTAACTTTGCTATGTCAATTCCACTGGCAGGTTCCTATACATCCCAGGGATATCTCTTGTCTCAACTAGCTCCTACAAATAGTTATCAAAATATATAATATTTTAGTCTACTCATTATTCCCAATTAATAAGCGCCGTAGTATCTGTTACAGATTAGTTAATTGGCATATCATTACACTTTTAGGAATTATTATAAAATGTTGTATATTCTCTTATGACATTGGCATTGGCCTCCGTTAATGTCCGTGTACTTACCGGCAAGCCTATTGGAATTAATTACATGATAAATTTTGATTGCATTCCATATACTATAATTTTACTCAATTGTAATTATACTTTAGTATTTTTTTTTTGACCATCTTAATTAGAAAGATCGTGATGTAGCCGTTGTCTTTTAATCTAATTACTGCTACTCACATTTTACTATTAGTATTTACTTTCTATGTTCTCCTTCTTAGTGATACTACCTATATACTTTTAATTTTGGTGTATAACATGATATAGTTCATATGTTTGCAGCACAGGGGATGCCTGTCAGTAACTTATATACGTTATATACTGGCCATACTATGGAGGTGGGGGTGTTTTTTTACATTTGGAATACAAGAATAAAAATTTGATCAATACTGAAAATACCATAACTGAAAATGAATCTGTCAATTTCTAAGCTAGAAAAAAGAGGCTTTGCAAAGATTATGAAAGCTGGATTCATATTGTATTCAACGTGCAACAAGTATGGCTCCCTTTTTCCCATCCTCTAGTAATGGAAACACAACATTGTAACAATAAAAATACTTAAAGTTAAATATGTTTTATGTTCTTTAAACCGATATTATTTTTTATGGGAATTACTTGACTGTTAGTTTCTATGATTTTGGCGGGCTTGCATTCTCTTTCACCTAAGTTGTCAAATAGCAGTAACAAATAAGGAGGTAGTTTTAATTTCAGTTAAGGATATTGGTTTTAACTTTGAAATGTATATATTTTTAAAAACCCATAAAATATTTTAGTTTTGTGTCATAATTTCCAGTGGCCTTGCAGAATTCTTCTTTGGAACCCATGGCTGCTTGTTGATTTTTCGACTCATTGCATGCTTTATAATTCGCACTTGCGAAGTTGTCTCCTTCCTTAAAGAGTTGTTTTGAAATGGATTTGTCGTCACTAAAAGTTTAAGAGAACTGGATTCTCAACTTTTTTCTTATTGGCAGCTGTGGTTCCCGACTTCCTTCCCATGGTAACTGGTTTTCCTCTTGTACCTTGCTATAGTTTGGCACAGAGTTTCTTCTTCTAGTTGATTCATTACTTTACAGAAGCAGTCATAAGTCGTCCTATACTTTATTTTATTGAAATACCACTTGAAGTCTGGGTATACTGGCTATATCATAGTTGGATTGTGTCAAACCAAACAGCAAGGACAAAAAGAAGTTTATGGATGGCAAAGGTAACAAATCAAAGAAAAAGAAGGTGTTGGCACGTGACTATCATCCAGATACTCTAGGCCAGCACAATACTGAAGGCTGTACCTTCAATCTACAACTCCAGAAAATCCTTCACTGACATTGAAAAGGCGAAGGCTGCAGTGGTTACCAAATCAGGTGAGAAAAGATCAACGTAACCAGTACTGCAAAGGCCGGGGCTGTCACAAACATAGCCCAAACCGGAAATGCATTCATTCCTAGATTCATTAAAAAAAACTGATTTCACAGTCAATTTAGTTGCTACCATGCATATATGCTTGAAATTATCTGCTTTTTAAAAAAATTGAAGCAGTGGAAATACCAGTGACAACAATGACAGATGGCACCTCATTGCAAGCTCTCCTGAAAGGGAAGGGAAATTTGTATTAAACTCGTATGAAAGCCCAAAGATAACACTAAATAAAGTGTTTTAAATAAGAATGCACCAGTGAGTCTATTTTCTCTGCCAGCTCTGGATGATAGATCTATCACAACTTTCATTGGCAGTTAACGTGTAGTAATTAAGAAAGGGGATTGGAAGATTTTTACAGCCATAAATATTAGTCTTAATCCTTTTATCCTACATGCTGACCTGCCAGATGCAACACCAGGCACTAGGGTCTACGGAACCTTCAATTCTGACGTCCCTAGAGCCACCTGCCTAGCAGCATGGCTCAACCACAAGAATCACTCAAAGACACCAATTATAATACTTACAGTCATTATACATACACTTCGCATAATTGTTTTATTAATCTGAACACGACCAGTTATATAGAGCCCCAAACCACTATAACAGGCTTATTCCTAATGCAAAAAGCTTTATATGTAATCCCTGTGCTGATCAAAGATTATCCACACTCCTTTTCTATCAAAAACATAAAAATTCACTTACTTGGGCAAGTGAATATATATTTATGTCACCAGTCCCTTAACTAAGGACCTAGGCCATATGCATATGTGCTAGATGGCAACATTTGCAGACAATTACACACACTATGTCACTGTGTACCTTATGAAATCAAAATAAGAGGTACCACAATATTTTAAAGCCTATAAGGCAATATTTCAATTTATTTTCCATTGAAAGCAGCAACTTTCTTTACTGATTAAGGCAAAGAGTACCTCTCAAGCTACTTCGACCAGTAACTCAAACAGTATGAAATCACCCATCTGACTACTCTCTTTTATGCTGCTTCAAGCAATGGCCTGAGTGGGAAGATGAGCTGTCAACTCATTGAAATTGCAAGGAAAGTTTTCCTTTAATCCAACATGCTACTAAAATTTTGGGGTTTTGCATTCCAGGTGGTAGCCTACATTCACAAGTTGACCCCAACCAATGCACTCCCTGGAAACATACAATCTCGTAAAATGAGGACCAAGCAACATATACCAATCAAAAGACTTGGGATTTTAGGGTTCATGGTATTTTACAAGGTTAATGGCATTAACATCAAGAACAAATCCCCTTCCAAATGCAGATTCGGTGTCTATTTAGGCTACAATCTACTACAGTAAAGATGGATTGTGGTGGACTGGGCAATGTACTGAATCTCAACAAGAAGAAACTTGATTTTTTTTTAAAGTATTCTCGTATAGAATGGACAAGAAAGTAAGCATGGCCCCTTTCACCATCTTGTAGAAAGGCAATACCCAGCAGGACTTGGAAGATGACCTTTCTCCCGCAACCCATACATCCTATTCATATGACCATGCCCAGGACTACCTAGCTCTTAACTTTAAGGAAAGGGTAGAACAAATGCCTTCCTCATATGCCAGCAAAAATACTACAAGATCTTCTAGTCTCCTTCGTAAACAAATTGGCATACTGCCAGTGAGGGAGCACCATTGTTTGCCTGCAATTGAACATCTACATGGCCAACATCAAAAACATCAAGACCAGCATCAAGAAGAGGAAGTGGACCACTCTGATAAGGGCATTTTGATCCAGAAGACCAGAGAATAAAATCACTACAAGCCATTAACAACAAAATCAGGGACTAGACACCCTGCAGCTCCGCACAATGTAAAACAACAAGCAGCATTTATTGCAGCTGCTTGTCATTTGGCTACCACTCTTTACCACGACATTTCTGGCATCATAGACCTTAAGAACATTAATCAGACTCTTAGGGCCCAGGATAAGTTTCAATAGCTTGAAGCCATGGGAGTGGAGTTGGCTAGCATCAACGAGTATGGTACTTGAATACTAGTTCTGATACCACCAGCCAGTACCATCGTCTGTTGTTATATTAGGCTAGCAATTAAATTTATTTAATTTAGTTATTACTTGTGTGAAGTATTGAGCAGCTATCCTTACACTGTACTGTTTGAATGGTTAATTTTATCCAGCTTAATTGAAGTTAAAGCTCAATAGACAATTAGTAGTACAATGCTTATAAATGGAAATGTTAATAATTCAAATGTAGATTTAAAGACTGTGTAGATGTATTAGAATTGATTCTCTACACGTAGAGATTAGCAAATAGATGTAGGATTGGGGTGAAGTGGTTTCAGCATTTGTGAATCGTTGACTTAATAGCATTACCAGGTCTTGTGACCATGATAAACCATTTAAGTTTTCCTTACTACCATGTTGAGAATAATAAATAAAGGCAA
>NAOQ01000008.1:321944-352524 GCA_002751075.1 Ichthyophonus hoferi
GCAAAAGTTAATATATTGTATACAGAGTTAAAATAAGAGGTAAGTCTTACTCGCCGGTTAACTATATTAAAATATTTATTGTATATTCAAACATTGTATACAATAATATTATCAGAGAGTTACAATCAGATTGTAAACAAGTATTAACTACAAGTTCTGTTTTATTCCGGTAAAGATATATTCTTTCTTTCTGTTTGCATAGATAAGAATAATATCTTTCATAAAACTATTCCTTGATTGACCACTTCTATAACTTACAGAAGATAGAATATGGAGTCCGCCCCATACTCTGAATCCAATAAGAAACTCAGCGAGACCACCCGAAAGGGATCTCCTATAGAGAAATGGAGTAACGACTCAACTGGTGACATGGTCATCAGCGATGTCTCCAATCGCACTCAGGCACAGTTCTCAACATCTCAGAAGAGGCTTCTTAGCCAAACTGAGATCCATGATTCCTTAAAACACATCTTCGGACTACGATGGAACCTGACACTGACAACTTCCTGCAATTGGTGTATTTTCCCCCATGGAATCCAAGCCCCGCCTTCATATATGTCATGACCCTAAAAAGAGGTTTATGACATTGGCGATCTACATCAATGACATTCTTCTAAGTACTGAGATGCCAGAAGACTACGACGAATTTATTAAAATGTTTGAGCATTTCCCCACCAAATCTACAGGATTCCCTTCATCCTTACTTGGATATAGTATTAAAAGAACAGAAACCGGCTAAATTACAGTCAGTTAATCTGGCTACATCCAGGAGCCCATACAGGGCTATAGTCAATATAAAAACTATCCTACACATTTTCCTATCCTAAGGGAACATGTCCAACTTGCCAATTCTAAGGATCTAGATAAAATTCTTTGTAATAGCACTACATACAATTCACTGATGGATTGCCTAAATTAAATTGCCAGGAGCTCTAGGGCTGACATCTCATTTTTAGTGTTTATGCTATCAAGATACATTGAAAAACCAAATAGCATAACTACAGAATGCTACAACATCTCTTGAGGCACCTCAATACCTACAGCAACCATACCATTGTATATCATCCAGGGCCCATCCAAATGACTGCCTACTCCAATGCCAACTTAGTCGACAAACACTATGAGAATGAAAAATTTATTACTGGACATGTTATATTTATTGCAAGTGGTTTAATAGGTTGGTCAAGCAAGAAACAATCTGCAATTGCATTACCAAAATTATGAATATGAATACATCACAATGTCAGCATGCTGTCAGCAGGTGGCTTACATTATTGCATTTTGGATGGGTTAGGATCCGACCATTGCAAATTTCTCTTCTGCAACCTTAATACTCGAATCATCGAGCTTGTAGGGGAGTGTTTGAGATATTCTTGACTGTCCTAACCACCACATACCGTTTTCGTCCCACACTGTGGGTTATGGTATGATTCAGTTACAAGGCCGTTAACTCTGAATGAAAACTTAGTTTGTCTAAAGTTCTGATAGAAAAGATGATGGAATGATCAATCTTATATTAGTTAATTTCATCGCGTTTCTCACCAGGTAAATTGATTGGTCAATAAATAGTATGGGAGCACTTGCACATTAATAAGGTAATTAGCGGATGAATCATTCAAATAGGGATAGAGTAGTATTTGAGTATCAAGGTAAGATCACATAGTTCTAGTGAGTCTCTGCAACCTTTGGTGATTTGTATTAGCCAATAAGGATATTTTTAAACAATTCCGTTGACATTAATGGAAACAACTATGATTGCCTGCCACCCACACCCACGTGTGAAATGTTATTTATTTGTTTATTTAATTTAGTTTTAATTAATTAATTTTAATAGTCATAAAATTACTGGTAGACATAAGGTCTTACCTTGTAAATTTAATTGACATGGTCACAACGATTTAATTTAGTCATCTGAGCAATGACGCACCCACCTTAGTCTTTATTGGCCTATCATACTAATCGGGGCTATTCTACATTAAAATAGGCTCAAGATAATGGCTAATTGTATTGGCGGGAGTATGTTATCCACGAATTATAGAGCCGGACTTATCTAATCTGTATTACTCTATGCCGATCTGGCCTCCAGTATCTAATCTGTATTAGGACTCAAATAGTGTACATTAAATAAAAATAAAAATAAAATTATTAATAGTAATTTATTATTACTTGGAAGTCAGAATAGAACAATTACCATAGTATTATTATTATTCTACAATGAAAAGGTGCGCAACAAATGAGGACATCACATATCTTTATCTATTTTTCAAATACTACCAATGCCTTATAAGGTTAAGTAATTCTTTATTTATTGACAGATTAATAAATAATACTAAATTTGGGCAGCCAACTATTACATTATTGGTTAAAAGTTAACAAATACGCAATCAACGTAGTGCAAATCTCCCTAGACTTTTCTGTAAATTTTTGTTATTATTACTATTTATTGTATTATTATTACCATTTTGTTTATTAATAGCAGTATCAGTATTTTAATTTAAGGTTATGTTCACAACCATCAACGGCTTTTATTCTTGTTTTTAATGCTTATCAAGGAAATCATATATACAAGTAGATCTAAGTAGGGATAAATAAAGATCTCGTAACTATTAATAGATGTCTGCACCGTATGACTATATAAGGTTGCATTGCATTGCATAATAATAACATAGGATACATTATATATATATATTGTTCGGTATTTTACTGTATACCTTATTAGTGTGTATATAATCTATTTGCAATATATATTAAGATATTATATTGCTTTGTAATATACTGTATTTTGTTTTAAGTCATATTATACAGTGCATAATAGCATAGATTTTATATTGTTGTCTACATCTTTCTTATACAGTACTACAATATATATACTCTCATTCCGTTAGATCTTTCTATCAAACCACCATGTTTGAACATACCAGCCGCCACCACCTATCACATCACACACATGTCTATCCAAATATTAAGGATACGGCCATCCATCCTAGTGAAACCAATACATCCAAAGATGATTCACAGGAAATGGGTGTGGAGTCGAGTTCGTCAGGTAAGGTTGCGCAAAGTGTTATGTGTACGGTATAGTTTGATATATGATATGATATGGATAAGGTATAACATACTATAGTATAATATGATATATTATAAAATGTTATAATATGATATAGTAGGATATAAGATGATATAGTAGATTATATTATAGTACGTTATATAATATGGTTGTTGTGCTGTGCTGTGCTGTATTATATTGTATTATACTATAGTATATGGCAATTTAATGTAATACGTAATAATATAATATTTTAATATAATGCATACCATATATATATATTAAAGAAAATATACTTATGTTTCAGAAATAATATATATACTTACACGTATATACCTTTATATAGACTTATAATGACTCATATCTCTATATATCCACCATACAGAATTTAATCCATTAGCCCCCCCTTCCTCTTTAAGTAATCCTCGTGCGCAGGTATGTATACATTTCTTTTGATTTCTTTCTTTCTCCCTCCGTTCCTCCCTTTCTTTCTCTCTCTCTCTCTCTCCCTATATACATCTCTAACCTTACATATACAATCTCCTTCTATTACACTCCATTACACTATTGCAGTACGTCCTAAGTGATGAGGAATCTGAACCAATAAACGAGAAGGAAAGCAACTACAAGAAAGAATGTCCAGTTGGAATCGGCCAAGGTGTTCAAATGGAAATATTTTACAATCATATTGCTGGATTAGTCCAGAGTGTATCGGGTGCTTTATTTTCCTTATCACGACCGGCCAATGCAGTGAGAGCGTTTAAATGTTATAGAGTGGAGCTTAAGGGAATACCGGAGGTATGTATTTCTATTGGCGGGTTATATCTTATTGAATTTTTATATTATTGTACGTTGTATAATGTTGCATTATCATGCCATATCATAGATGTTAACTGTCATTAAAAAAGACAGAAATCAACCTTTCACTAATTTTGTTCCCCTAACTAAAGCAAATGGTTGAGCCAAATAATAGTGTTAAATTTAAATTTTAAATTTTATTTTAAAAATTACATAATTACATTTTTTATTAAACAACATGCAATACATCTGGGTACAGTGTTACTCCCTTCTAGCCTCCCCATTGGTCATAACCGCATCACTATTTTACCTAAATATGAGAGGGTGCAGACCAGAATATTTATAATGATGTCACAACTTACGTAATATTAACAACATAATTCTCTGCATTATCTTTCTCCATTTCTTTCTCTCTTACATTTTCTCTCTTAAACCCCCATTTATTCCAAATCTCAGCATTTTGGTTCCCTAGAATACGGATGGAACCAAGATTACAGTGCTGCCCAGAAAATTTACGGAGAGGGGCGTGAAAGCGCAGCCTTAAGAGAGGCAATCAAACGACAAAATAAATTATTATATGGAGAAATGGGGGGATTCACTAAACAAATGAATAAATTGCGAAAGAAAACATGTCATACACTAGAGGGGGGGCAAGATTTGATGAATATCTTACATTATGGCCAGTATAGAAGTCATATAACAACATACACTTATGTTTTGCTGGATGATAAATGGTGTTTTTCCCGGACGGGAAAGGATTTGTTCAGGGATTTTTTGAGCAAACATGCAGTACATGCTGCCTCTAGTCCTAAGGTATAGTATATATGTATGTTGTGTAGTATGTATGTATGCTGTGTATTATGCATAGATGCACGTTGTACAGTATGTATGTATATTGTATGGTTGTTCAATTTTTTAAATTTTTATGCCTGACCCCATCCAGGTACGTTTTGCCGGTGAATTTTTCATTCTCCCCAAACATCAAATAATCAATGAAGCTGGATGGTGGTTAGTAATTGACAACAACAGTGGAACGTTTGCCCCTACCGAAGATGGTCTAGTGCCATTAGCTGAGTTATTAAGGGATAATTTCCCTGGATTGTATGTAATTGCATTAGACAGAGAGAGTTCTATTCATAAACTATTGACAGGATGGATGGAAGAAAATAACAACACGCTAGCATTGGATGATAAACAGATTAATTTGAATTGGATGGATAACTGGCGTGAAGCTAATGCTTCGATGTTACAGCAAGTTAAGGAATTATATGGCAAGAAATAGAGCATTAACTATGTTATTGATGTTATTGTTCTGGGGAACTATCCGACAATAGCATCTGAATTTTTATATTTTTAATAATAAAATAACAAAATGTATCTTTTTTTGAATTTCTATTGTCTATTTTTATTTATTTTTTTGGGTCTATAATATAACGCTACTAAAAGTGGTGTATATACTCTGAAAGTTGTCATCATTTATTTAATAGGGCTGGGCTTATAATACAACCTCACTGAAACATTCAACTTATGAAGTTGTAAAAGATGTCCTTTAAAATATGTCTTGTTTATTTAATAGGCTTCTAGGTCTATAATGCAGCCCTATTAAAACAATAAAAACATACAGTAGTAAAAGATGTGCTTTAAAATTATTTAATATTTAGTATGACTTGTGTTGATAATTGTTGGTGAAGAATTATCAACCATTTTCTAAACTAAATAATTCATAGTTCCTTTACAAAAACAAAAAAAAACAAAATCTCTCTAGATAAAGCATAAAACCATATATAGTTGTATTAAAGGAAAGCAGTTCCCACTTAATTGGCTTTAATTAAATCAGGCATTTAAGTTCGGACCAATTGTCAAATATTATAGCTACATATACAACATAGACAAAGTAACTATAGTTACAATTATCTAATTCATTAAGGCTGGATTCTGAAATACTACATATATTTAGAAATTATAGAAAAGGTTTGTTTGGCACGGATTGAGAAGTCTTGTTTCTGTTATAATACTAAATGAGGGCTATACAATTTTTATACCAAATTCTCAGCTTGCAATAGTCGGCAGTTACCCTGGAGGATGGGCGATATAATTACTACATATGCTGAAATAGATACGATTAACATTGTAGTGCACAGTCGTGATCACTTTCTCATAGTAGAATTGAAATATAAACTCATGAACGATACATAAGATAAAATTATCAATGCAAGAAATAGCTTGATAATTAGGGAGGGTAGACTAGGTAGGCGCCAGTTTACTTTACTAATGGCGCTTGTAGGTGTAGTTGATGGTGTGTTTAATTTAAGATATACCAAGTAAATAATAAATATATATACATTGCTATTACACAGTTAATTGCCCAATTACTAAATCCAGAATATTTTTACTTAAAAATAATACGAATCATTACGGAAATAGATTCCTAAGTATATTTTAACGCATTCTTTCAAAATGGCATTAAAGTATAACGACTATAGCCTTAGGGTTTAGCACATCTAATTGCGTATCTGATGAGATCCAATGTAATTAAAATATATAATAATCTTGGCAAATCCTTATATTTATAATCTATGTGGAATAGATAAAAATAAGGTTTAGTATAAGATATAGGATTAATGCATAATAAACTGTAGCTATGTAAGATGGTTAAGGAATATAGCTGCATAGGTATACAACATGGATAAAATAGTTATATTCAGAATTGATTAATTAATGCTAGCCTATTACTAGCTTAATGCATTAAGTAACTTATTGGATTGCCAATTAGGATGTATATAGTATGCTATACTTAGATAGTATAAAGGGCCTCTGTTTGTAGCAGGACCTACACTGTTGATCCTACAATAATAGCAGAATAAAGCTCAGTGTCAATAATCCGAATAATTAATAGTTAATAAATGATTAGGTTGTCTAGTAGTCAATATATAGTACGCTATATTTAGATATTATAAGTGTTCTCCGTCTGTAGTAGATTCAGTATTCTGGATTCTACAGTGATAACTGAATGAAGGTCTTTCATTTTAATTTTGAGTCTCAGCTTACCATTATTGGCTGCCATTCAAAATAGGCAAAATAATAACTAAGCCACAATAGAATAATATCTGGAACTATTTAGTAGGTAATCAAATTATCAAACATTTTATATAGACTATGCTATATTTAGACAGTATAAAATGGTTCTATTTGTGACTGTATCCCCCTCAACTTTTTTGCATTTATACTGAATAAATCTTGTTTGTTTTATTTAGTTCTTTGCTTTTAACTGCAGCTGCCATCCATAATGGGTGAGATAGTAATTATACCACGATGAGATAAAATAATACACAAACTGACATCGATATATAAATATCTATATACTCAAATAAATATTACCATATAAACTAATATAGGCATACGTTGTGTGTATTTTAAAAAGTTTTATGTGTTGAAGTGAAAGTATTTCCTTTCTGTTATTCAATATATAACTCCATTAAATACATATCACGGATTTACCCATCTACTGATATTAACTTTAATTATATGACAGTCCCGTTGTACGGTATTCAGCAAGTCAAACCAAGTTATTGATCCGCTCCAAACCGGACTAAAAATAGCTAGCCAATGGGCTAAATACTTAACATCCAATTGAATTGGTTGTCAAAACTATATTTTGCCACAGTTAAAACAAGAGGCAAATATTATTCGCCTGGTTAATATATCAAAAAATTAATTGTATATTCGAACATTGTATACAGTAATAGTACTAAAAATTATTATTAAATTAGGATCGTGTGTTTAATCCCAGAAACACGCAAGCTTTTGCATCTTATACGATTGATAAGATCGCAGCATCAATAACATTATTGGCCCAAAAATAAAAGAAACTGTAGTAAGACCATTACGATTGGGTAGTCTTTTACAAAACCTCCTGATTCGTCAGTTCTCAAATGAAAATACCACCTAGAGCATAACCCAAGTATGTGATTGATTCTAATTAGAATTAATTAATCCCAACTTCACAAATAAATCAAACCAGTATAAAAACAAGTGCAGGCTGCCAGCTTTGGGTCTAGTTCTACTTGATGATCATACTTTTTGTCTTACTGTTTGTATAAAGTAGTATTTTATAATAGCTATCTAGAATAGCCAGCTATTTGATATAAAAAATATGTTATTTACTAGATTTTACTTTCTACAAATGAAATAGACAGCTTATCATTTAACAATAAAATTAATCATTATAACAACATTATTTTCGATATGAAATAAGCAATTGATTACTGCATCACGTCTATGATCGTTATTTAACTTACTATTACAAATAAACAGTTAGTTCAGAGTATTATACTTAGGAGTAACTAAGGGGAAATGTTTTACCCTATATATGGAACACTACCACGCAATAAATGAGACATCTCATAAAGGTTCTCACATAAAAAAAGTGGTCCAAGGATACAACCAGAAAACTTGTTATTAGTCATGTTTCTAACCGTGTTCAGAATTACTTTACCAGCACTAAGAAAAGGCTCTTAGTCAGACCAATACTTGTGGTTTCTTACAGGATCATGGCACTCAACATATTTGACTACTATGGATTCCCCCAGGGAAAAATACTTTAACTAAAAACTCTCAACAACCCCATTTAGAATGTAGGAGTCCCAGACAATGGAGAATTCCGTTGAATCAACTCTGGAACTGGGCCTGCCCCCTACCCATCATGAAGATGGGCATATTTCAGTTGATAAAACACTGCTGGTGAGACCAGTGCATCTATGGTAATATCAAATATTTAAACACCCATAACTTTGGATGAAATTGACTTCATTTTTGTTATAATTAGAATCTCTGATTAGACAATCTGATCAAATACTTTCAATGTTCTAACTATTATGTAGCATCAAGAGCAGCTAAATAATTGTATGTCCAGTACCCAGCAATGCATACATTATACCACTTTTATTCCACACTGTGAGCCATGGTATGAATCAGTTACAAGATTATTAATTCTAAATCAAAAACATAATTTATCCAAAGTCCTCCCGACAAATGGATGATGAAATAATCAATCTTATATTAGCTAACTGCATGACGTTCCTTCCCTACCAGGTAAATTGATGTGTCAATAAGTTGTAGATAAACACTTACATTAATGAGGTAATTAGCTAACGAGTCATTCAGAGGATACAATAATATTCAATTATCAAAACAAGGTCAGATAATTCTAGTTGGTCTCTGTAATATTTCATAAATTGTATTAGCCAATTAGGATCTTTATGAGCAGTCCCATTGTCATTAATGAACACAGCTGTGAATGTTAAAGTATCTCAGCTCTCATAAGCATTAGGCTGGATACTTCATGATGTCTGTTATTAGAGTACATTGCTTATTGTTCGTCTTTCATTGTACCTTTAAATATTCAATAGCATTTATAATGAGGGTTCAATCAGTATATGAGTGTTAGATTTTAATTAACAACAATTGGCTAATCTCATGATGTCTCTAATTATATTTAATTAGAACTAGAAGCATAATTAGATTGGCACATAAATTTATTGTGGTTTAGATAACGTTAATAATCTGAACTTTAGCCATGCTCAATAATTGTTGTATTATGCGTAGCATTTATTAATTAGACCAATGTTGCTCACATTATGTCATGACAAAAAGGGATGTTGTTAACACGCTAGATAGCACGTAAATTAAGTACCTTCTCAAATAACATATCATTTTAAGACTTATCATCTGGCCAACTGATATTGACCATGTACACATAAACTATCTAACCAGCAAATACAGACTTAGTCTGGATCCTTCAAGTTGCACGAGTTAAATAAATAAAGGACTCAAAACAAAAATTTAGCCTCTTTGTGTAGTTTGTAGGAATTCGTTATGGTGGTTTTGAGGAGACAGGCTATAACTCCCAATGTCACCAGGATTAAGAGGAAGATAGCGACTCCTACTACAAACAAGATTAGATCCATAAGGGGTCAAGAAGAAAATAAGAATTAGATTCTCATCTGACAATGAGAAAGAAACTCCTGGAAACCTTTTAGAGGAACTTGACTTAAGTTCCAATGATTACATAGACAGACAGTCTCTGCCAGTTATAGTGACAGCGACTATAAATCTATGTGTTTAACAGATTTTGGCAGGGTTACTAAGACCTGGCCAACTCAAAGCACTTCCACTGACGATTTCAATTCATTTGTTGATTTATTCATGCACAGTACCATGCAAGGGGGAAAAGTTAACAATAGTTTGAAAAGGTAAGATCCTATTCTGGAACAGCAGTTTTCTGAGGGTCAAACAGGTAGAAGTCCATTCGTTATCACAGTAGAGTCGCTGCAACAATTGCTCACACAATTAGGGGGAGGGGCCTCTATACAGATAACTTCTCTACCCATCTCCAGCTCAGGGATATTTACAGAGAAGCTGAATGGAATCAGTTATGCAAAATGGGCAGAGAGCATTTGCGACAGGATACAAACACCCCCATATCTGAAGGCCCCAGATGTGAAACCCACCCTCAACAACTCAGAGATCCCACCAATTTATCAACTGAAGAAGCCACAGCACGCCATTCTTTATATGTATCTGTGGCAACAAAACAAAGATTGATTGCTGGTTGGCATCAAATTCGATTTGCTTAGCATGTGTGGAGAGGACTTAAAAATTAGTTTAATGGAAAAGATACTATCCAGCAACTAAACTACCTGCTGGAGTTCTTTGATACTTTCCTTAAACCCAATGAAAATGGCAATGAGTACATTTCCCAAATTGTTGCCGTTAGTAAATAGCTGAAAGGAAAACCCATGGAACTGAATGGTTTGATAGTGCTTGGGAAGATCATACATAGCCTACAATTCTTACAATATGCTAGCCAGGCCTGAGCCTTCTGCCAGGCAACCAAGAGTTTTGAATTATTAAAATATTTCATATAAAACATGGCCACACATATAAAACTTGCAGAAAATAAAAAACATGGGAGCATGAATAGTTTGAGGGAAGAATACAATCATGTCCAAAATATTTATGATTTGTCCTGGTTAACATATTTTACACTACAGGGCTGTACAAATATTGCAAAACCATTTAACTTATTTAACTCAAGATAAATATATAGATCAGCCAAAGCTCTAGTAACAAGCAAATTATGCAACGATTGACTCCTTATTAGTTGATAACACAGCATCCTTAAATAAATATATTTATTAGTCAATTTAATAGAATACAATTACCCGTACTAAAGGAAATAATTAGCTATATAGCCAATCAAATTAGGATACAATAGCATTAGATTATTTTGAATAAAGTAAGATAATTTTAGGGGCTCGCAGAGATCTTCTGTAAACCATATTTCTTACAATCAGTCTCATTGACATTGACGAACTAATGTATATGTGACACCCGTGATCAACATATGATGTGGAGCATAAAAGAGACAGAAACAACTAGTAATAAACACAGATTGCATACTATTCCTGTAAGCTTTTTAGCATGAACTCTATACTAATCATATGTGATGTTTATGTTTTTACATACTTTTTCTAAACAGCTCTATACGCTCTCTTTCCCTTTTGTTTTCTTATATGGTGTTAACACTATAAACACAATATACAAAAATACAACAACTTTGAACAAATCATAAACCCAATGTTGGATTCTACAACAATGATTCATCCACGTGTGAAATTTTCCAGAAACCATATTTTACCCATGAGTGTATTCTTATGAAAAGACTTGAGAACCTTGATATAAATGCTTAGTTGAACTCAAATCATATATGGAAAGGTTCAGAACTATCATATAAGGAAAAAGGATGTTTTGAGGAAAATAGCAACCAACAATCAAAAAAGAAATTAGAGAATTCTCAAAACATAAGTATAGAGAAAAGAAGTTTAGCAAAGCTTACAATGTGGTCAAGAATATTTCATATACAGCCACCATGGCTGTCACAGAATGTGTCAATGGAGGGGACTTTAAAAATGAAAAGTCAAATGAAAGTTTTAAACTTGATAGCAGGTCTTCAAGTAGCTTTAGCGTCAAAAGAGAAGACTTTACCAGATTTATTTTGAAAGTATCCTGCATATGATGGGGAAATGGAGAGAAGAACATGGCTCTAGGATTAGGAAGCATTTGGTTGGCAGCTTGAGTAGGGAACAAAATATTTCTTACAAGGCTGGAGAACGTACTTTCAGCCTGATCTAAAAGTGAGTTTATTCTCTGTCTTTACCTTATATGATAGCAATGTTTCTACCGTGTTCAAGAACAACACAGTCACAATCTTCAGAAATGGAGCAGTAATCATAAAAAAATTAAAACGGATTGACATTATTTACAGACTGAATGCTCCAATTGTACCTACAAAGAAGTTTAAAAAAACAATTATCGAGTTGGTCCTGCCATTAGCCACCAGAAGGGGGGATAATGGCAAAAAAAATGGAGTCAATGACCAAGCCCTTTGAACAAGAGCCCTAAGTAGGGTTATTGGTATATGATATTTTACATTTTAAATTTATACACCAAGCCCTAAAAATATGTCACTAGCATTGACTTTGTTCAACAACTCAAAAGGTAGACAAAAGGAAAATAGACTGTGAAACGTGCAACATGTCAAGGAACAAGTGGGTTCCATACCCCAAGAGGACAGATCATGCAACTGGGGTTCTACAAAGGGTCCACTCAGATTTAACTGAATTACTCTGCACGTCATACTCAGGCTTCAAATGCGTAGTAACCTTTACTGATGAATACACACACTACACTACGGAAAGGTGTTTAGAATGTACATATCTTTTCAATTTTATGTGTATAGGTTAAAAACATTAGGGAAAGCAATTGGAAGTAAACCGTACAAAATTTATATATAGTCTGAGTATAAAAATGTATAGAGTCCACGTTTTATTATTAATTATGTTTGTTTCTTTTATTCTTCACAACGTGCATTGATCAAGGGTGACCATATTGTTTAGTCGGTTCATCAATGTCAATAAGACTGATTGTAAAGAATACAGTTTTACAGAAAACTGCTGAGTGCCACTAGAATTATCTGTTTTCATTTAACTGATCTAATGCTATTGTAACCTAGTTTGACTAGCTGTACAGCTAGTTATCGTATTTTATGTGATGATCATATTATATCTATTGACAAATAAATATCCTTAATCAAGAACGCTGCATTATCAACTAATTAAACCACCAGTTATTTTTATGGTATACTTGTTACTTAAGCTCTAAATAAACATATAGATTGGCTGGAGTTGAATGGTCATGTTGATTTGTACAGAGGTCTGCTGTGTGGAATGCGCTAACTGGGACAGTCCTGGAATATTTTGGATAAAGGGTTTATCTACTAAGAAACAAATATAAGACATTTAAGTCATTCAAAAGGTACTATAAATATGTGACTGCTTTGCAAGATAAATCGACGACTATCCTCATTACAGGCAATGGTTCAGAGTATTTAAACCTGAAATTCTTAGCCTATCTAGTAAATTATGGTATCTACCACCAGACCACTGTACCTCACCATCCTAAGCAGAATGGGCTTAGTGAAAGGATAAATTAGACACTGTTCACCATGGTAAGAAGTGCAAAGATAGAGAGTGGTTTACCTCAATACTTATGGAATGCAGCAATAAAGACAGCACACTTCACTTTAAATGTGTTCCCAACTAATTGTTTACCAAAATAAACCATGCCCTGGGTTTTATGGCATTAATTGACCATTTTTGTTTTTAGCAAACTTAGAGTATTCAGATGCAAGCATTATTATAAGGACAAGTAACCAAAATTATTGGCACCACAATGATGGAAGGCAGTGATACTGGGGTGCCAATATTTCCAGAAGGCTTACAGGTTAATGGATGCCAAGTACAAATAGATCGTAATCAGTAGAGATGTGAAATTTCTTGAAACCAGTTTTCTATATGCTGATAAACAACTTAAACCTCTGCCAGAACAAGAGAGTAAAACCACAGGTGGGGCCAACGCCAACAATCCCATGGTACAGAATCTCCCACATACAAGATGCAATTCGTCCCTTATAAAAGAATCTTCAAATGAAACGTTAACTCAGAGGGAGCTAAGCAATAAAGATAGCCATGGCAAGACTAAGGAAGATGAGATATTCCTGAAGAGGGTGGTATTGGGGGAATAGATGTCAGACTTTGTCGAGCACACATTTGTAGTTGCCATCTGAGTCCACTGAGATAGACTCTTGGTTGAATTATGTTTCTGCACTGAAGTTCGATTCCTCCAGTAGGTTCCTTATGTATTCATTCTCGCTGTCTGACAAAAACTGAATCCTAATTTTCTTCTACTGCTCCACAGACCCCTTTGGTTTACCAATCATGGATATTGCACTCTTTTGCTTAAGTTTGTAATCAGTTAGAGTAAAAGGTTGTTTTATAGACAAAACCATTACATTTTCTTATTTCACAACACAGAAGAAGACTAAGTCTTTTTGTTATAATCAATTATTTATTAAACACATATAATCAAAGGATCCAAATTAAATCTGTGTTTGCCGGTTATATAGTTTTTGTGTACATGGTCAACACCAGTTGGCCATGTGATGGGTCTTAAAACAACACATGTTATTTAAGAAAGTGTTCAATTTACATGTCATCTATCTTGTTAACAACATTACTTGTTATCTTATCATGATGTCAGCGTTCTTAGTCCAATTAATGAAAACTAAATATAAAACATCAATCATTTAGCATGATTAAAGTTCAGATTACCAATGCTATTTAAACCGCAGTGAATATATGTGCTACTCTGTACTAGGCTTTTATTCCTAATTAAATATAATTTGAGACATTATGAAAGTAGTTAATTGTTAATTAAGATTTAACACGTATATACCAATTGAAACCTCATTGTAGTCAAATTCTACTGGATATTCAGAGGTACAATACAAAATGAATAATAAACTATGTGTACTCGTAAAAGACAACATGAAGTATCTAGCCTAATACTTATGGGAGTTAAGATACTTCAACAGTAGGAAGCCAGGAAAAAGACTCAGATACACTTCCGTGGGAAAATATGTATATCCCCTCTGTTACAAGGTCAGGAAAATTTTATAAACTGGGCATTGAATTAACACATGAAACATATGCAGCGACAAAACAAACTTATAAGACTAGATAATAACCAAGTCAGTCTGGGCAATAAGAAATTTACTCCAATGACCACAATGGGAAGCTGCAATACGGCAAAAAAGGAAGGCTCTATCAAATAATTCGACTGGAAAAGAATGAACAAAACAAAAAAAGAACCATTGTTGAAACTATTATTTTGCTTTCAATATTAAAAGGGTCAACTAGGAAAACACAAAAAATACAAGGCACGTCTCATAGTCATAAGAAATCAGCAAAGGAAAAACATAGATTATTTTGACATAGAGCCTCCAGTACGCTCCTTGATGACCATTGACTCCTGTTAGCCCTGGCAGCATCAAAGAATATGGAGATCGTCCAACTGGATATTGTTGGAGCATACTTAAATGGTAAGCTGGACGAAGACATTTACATGCATCAACAAAGATATTTAAAGACTCTGACTTCCCACACAGAATATAGGAACTCCAGCAATCTTGTACGAACTGAAACAGTCAGCTTTAGTCTAGCAATGCACTTTAACTGCATTTCTTGTGAAACAGCAACTTATCTCAACCAATGCTGACCCATGCCTATTTTTTTCCATGGCACTTTATATTTTTTTGCAATGTGTCTATATGGATGACATGCTCATTGTTTCTGATAGTGAAGATGCAACATGAAATCTGATCAACAATATGAAGAAACGGGTTGACACCAAGGAGATGGGTTTCCCGGCTGAGTATTTGACTTAGCAGATTAGAAAGGATAGTTAAAGGTCTATTAATTTAACCCAGGAGAAGTACATCAAAGAGATACTAAGGTTGTATAACATGGATGGCATTAAGTGAATCATGTCCCCATTCTTCCTAACCATGTATCAGACTTTGACTATGACACAGGGTTAGACCCAAGGTGCAACAACAAAGAATACCAGAAAGCAATAGGATGCCTTCTGTGAATCTCTAGATTAACAAGGCCATATATTAAATTTACAGTCAGTTACCTCAAAAAGGTTTGCTTCTAATTCATCTTAATTCCACTGGAAAATGGCTTTACATGTAGTGGCCTATCTCAACTCGTTTCCGGATACTGAACTGGTTTACCACAACCCCCCTATGGAGCTCACGATATATGTAGATGCCGATTTTTCTAAAGACAGGAAGACCAGCAAGTCCATCACAGCATGCATACTGTTCCTCAATGACACCCTAGTGTTATGGTTCAATAAGAAACAGTCAATAATTGCCTCTTACAGCACAGAGGCCAAATAAATTGCACTCAGTGCAGTGGTTCATGAAATTGTGTGAGTTTCAAGCGTGTTGGAAATGTTAACTTATCTCAACCTCCACAAGTATTAGGCCAGATACTTCAGAATGTCCTCTATTACTACACATAGTTTGCAGTTCATTTTGCATTGTATCTATAAATATCCAATAGAATTTGAATACTTAATGAGGTTATAATCAGTTTGTAAATGTTCAGAGTTAATTAATTAAGTAATCACTTAATGCTATTAATTATATTTAATTGGAACAAATTTGCTTAAGTACAAACAAGCAAATTAATGATCATAGTTAACTTGACTTTTGTAGATTAATTGATATTTGTGCACATAGTTCGCAAACATGTGACTTTTATGAGTTATCAAATAATCAATAGACTTTATAGGGCTTCATGTTTCTAACGAGATGCTAGAAATCCATCAGTTTTAGAACTTTTGCAAGAGTGTGTTTGTATCACATGGTCAACTGAATTGACTATGATCCAACAAGTATTTAATTAGGATCTACAGACTTAGTTGGGACCCTTTAAGATGAGTGTTTAATAAACAAGTTATAATATTGTAAGACTTTGTCTTGTTTGTGTTGTGGAGTAGGCAGACGTAATGTTTGTGTTTATTTGACCACCTTTTACCTCTAATAATTACAGACAGAAGTAGAAGACTGCAATAACCACGGCTGAGAAACTAAAGGCGTCCGTGGAGCCAAAGAAGAAGAACAGGGTCTGATTTTTGTGAGATAGCAAGAACGAGAACTCGAGGGATCTTTTGGAAGATTTGGACTTCAACTCTGGAGAACAACTTGCTTTAGAGTCTATGTCAGTAGACTCTAAAAATAGCTAAAAATCTGTGGGCTCAAAAGATTCTGACAAAAAGTACCAGAATACGGTCAAGTTCAGTGACCGTTTTTGAGAACAGTCAGTCCGTGATCTGGATCTCCAAGTATAATGGGATCACAAAGAATACAAAGAATATCAGAGTAAAATACCACTTCATCCAGGTGGCTTTAAGGAATAAGGACATTGCCTTCAAAACGATTCCAACTCATGAACAGAGGGCAGACATTCTCACCAAGGCATTAGCTCTAGCCCAATTTATGTGCGCTCATCAGAAATAAATCCATAATGAATAAGTTACCTTTCCACATGTATGTGTGAATATAGGGAGAGTTTTAGAGTATTTTAGCTTCCATTAGCATTAGGCTGAATACTTCATAATGTCTGTTAGTAGAGCACGTTGCTTACAGTTTGTCTTGCATTGTACCTTTAAATATGCAATAGCGTTTACAAGAAGGTTTCAATCGGTATATGAGTGTTAGATCTTAATTAACAACTATTATTTATTCTTATCATGTCTTTAATTATGTTCAATTAGGATTAAAAGCTTAGTGCAAATTAGCACAACAATTGACCATGGTTTAAATAGCGTTGGTAATCTGAATTTTAATCATGCTTAATGATTGCTGTATTATACGTAGTATTCATTAATTGGACTAATGATACTGACATTATGATAAGATAATTAGTAACGTTGTTAACATGTTAGATAACACGCAAATGGAAAACCTTTTCAAATAGCATGTGTCATTTTAAGACTTATCACCTGGTCAACTGGTATTGACCATGCACACAAAAACTATATAACCAGCAAACATTATTTAATCTGGATCCTTTGAGAATTATGAGTTAAATCAATAAAAATATCTATACCAAAGACTTTATATCTTTGTGTAGCAAATTGGAGTCCGTTATGGTTGTTTCAAAGAGACAGACAGCCACACCAAATATTTTCTTAGTGAAACGAAAGACAGCTATTCCGTCAACTAACAAGAAAGGATTCATGAAAAGAGAAAAGAAGAAGGCGGGGATACAGTTCTTTTTGGACAGCAGTGTTACCAAATATTGAACCACTGCTCAAAAAACACAACGGCATTGACCATGGTGATCATATACTTTTCAAGATATCAACGCTAATCAATAATCCTTTAAAGTACATAGAAGAGGATTTCTCAAAAAATTCAATGACAAACCTGTCACCAAGAGATCATAGGTTCCAGTGATACAGAAGATGGACAGTCCATGTTCATTGATAAGTGAAACAAATCTTTAAACTCTGAAGATTTTAACATTCCTCGCCCCCTATCAACACCATGGAATTGAGCAACAGAAAGCAATAAATCTAGTTTACCGATTACCTGACTAAGACAACTTTGATATAGCACTCAGTACCGTCAATACTATACTTATTGCCAATATTTAACTTAGTTTTTAGGACTATAATAAGTAACTGCAGGATAATCACTTTAAGCAAAATTATGTAACCAAACCTCAAGTTCGTATCAAGGACCAGATATTATACATGCAAATCAATGCTGTTAAAACATGTAGTAGAAGTATTCCTTTTACTTTAATTCATGACTAGGGCCCAAAACTTGTGTTTTTCCGAAGACAAAATTTGTTCTAACTGCCGATTATTACCAACTTCCATCAACCATGCCTAATCCATGAGAATTGGCAAGAAAGTGAAAGTTATGCTTCCAACCGACTCTGAAAAATCTAATGCAGCTAACAACAATCTGCCCACCAAGACTCCTTTTCCATCAGGTTTTGATCTTGGCTCCTCTTAAAAAGATGCTTTTGGATTGACAAGCTCATAAAAAATACTCTTTTGACCAAAATTACAATAATAGGAACCCATTATTCCTTTGTATTCCGTGTTGGCAATTGTTCTTTTCTCCTTTTGACAGAGTAATTGAGTATTGCTCAATTATATGGATATAAACATTAATAATAATAATCCAATTGTGCTAAGGATATTTGATTAGGACAAAGCCTGGCAAGTATAGCTGCATATAGAACCTACGTCAATATGATGATAATTACTTCCAATTAATTGCCCGTTGCTATTCTATTAATTGCCTTAAATTTGGTCTATTATAAGTTATTGGAAAGTAACCTAGTGCAAATGTTTATAGGTAACATTTTAAAATGAATTAAGCACTATCAGTGTATTTATTATCTGGTACTGAATATGTTAAAGTTTCATCAAACTCTTCCTGAAGCTCACACTTTTGGTTGAGTGATAGAGAAGACTTTAATTTCTTTCCGGGGAGTTTATTGTAAATAAAATAACTGTGATTAAAAACTGGTTGAGCATACACAGTAATTGTATTTTCCATAAGATAAGTATTAATATCTGAAATAATTAGTTGGCCTTCTAGATTATTATTGGTATTAAATAATTCTATCTCTCTAGATATACTTGATTTAATATATATATATTAGATTTTTCCAGAAAATAAATGAAACCGAGACAATATTGTTTGAGTTACCGGCCAATCATCCTTCAGCGTCCTTTCTAGCTTTATATATATATATATTTCTTAGTGTTTCAAGATTTTTTTGATACTATTAAAGAAACATACTTTCAACTCGTTATTTGGAAGGTCAGTTGGTATGAGTATCAATGAACACATCTGCTCTATCAATTCCAAAGTTGTAAACCAATAATAGCAAGGCTTGGCTAACAGGAATGTCATTTTAGGCTTTAGATAAGTCAAATTGCAATGTTTTTGGTGATAATTATACACTTATCAAGTAACACTTACATAAACTCTGAATCATCATTATAAAGGCCATTGTCATGTTATCATATTTATTGCCAACCTTGGACTGGACATCAACTTAATCTGCCATTATGAGCCCCGCTCATCAGTATATCAATCAAGACATCAAGAAACCACAAGTCCTGTTCATCAGCACCTCAGAACAAGATAGATAAATTTATGTATGCCTTATTAATTAAGTAAACCATTTGTTTACTTAATTTCTTATTATAGAGACTCATACGTATTTTAATTATTAGTGAAAATTATTATTATCACTTAGTCACAGTTAAGACGTTCGTTTAACTTTAACTTAAGTCTGTTTGTTTATTAACTAAAATTATAATATTTGCATTGTATGGTCCAAATACATATAACTTTGCTATTGTAACAGACATGTGTATGACTTACCATACTTGGTTATAAAAATCTATTAACCTCAATATACAACTTTGTTTATCCTTAACCAATTGGCAAACTGGTTTTCACAATTGAAAAGGTACAAAACAGTGAACCATTTTAGTTCTTTAGCTTGTACATTATGCATTACTGTATTACCTTTAAAGTAGACGTGTTCTTTAGCTGCATTTAAGTCATATATTAATTGTGAAGCTCTCACTTAGGTACATGCTTACACTAACTAAAAAAATGGATTTTATAAGTATTTTGTTCAAAAATAACTTCGAATTTAAGTAGAGAATTCCACATATGTTTTCTGTCAATATATTTCCAAGTATTACTTCAAACATTGAAAAAACCCATGTCAACAAGAGATACCCGATTTATGATAAAAATGAAGGCCCAGGTATCATTAATGGAGATACCAGCATGCTTCTTGTTCATGTTCTAGAAACCACACTCCCACATTATGACCAACCTACGATTATTTATCTTTATAATCTTAGTAGTGATTACCAAATTAATAAAATTTATAATACTGGTTACTAATTAATTTAAGTTATCCGTTTAGTTACTAAAAAAATCTGTGTGAGTTCTATTAAGTTGTCCACAGTTTTTCGGGATCCTCAATTAATTTTTGTAAACAACCGTTTACTTTTCTGGACTAGCGTTAGTAATAGCTAATTGACTTAATCTACTCTCTATCAAAGGTAATGTAAAAGCAGGTTTATATGTTGGCTCTATCTTTAGATGTCTATTACGATTATATCCAGCTGTTATTAAAGGAGGAATTTATATTTTACTTTGGTTAGGTACAATAGTTCTTATGGCATAATGTATACGATCAGGAAGGGGTGCTATATTACTATGTACATAATAATTATTGTTCCTACTTAATGTCAGCATACAGTTCTTTGACTTTTGAAGGAATAAGATATCTGAACCCTGATTATTGTATGTTATTGTTAACGGCGGACAAGACATTAAAATAACTACATAATGGTAATATACATATATATTGTGCTAAGTTTTGCGTGTGTTACGAGTACTTGGTATTTTTGTCTGTAGACCGTATCTCTAAGAACAGCCTGGGGCTTTATTAGTTAGTTTGGTTTATATTTATACTTGTCTCATTTTATCCTGATGATACAATACTATAGCATTAAATCATTTAGATAAGATCAGATAATACCAATGGCCTTCAGTCTTCTGTAAACAGTATTTCTACGATTGGTCCATCGACATTGATAAACCAAACTATAGTTGGCACTCGTGACAAATGCATGTTGCGGAAAGGATAAAAGGAACAAAAAAAAAACCAATAATAGAGGCAGTTAATGACGTTTCAACCATTGTAAAACAAAGCCATGCATTTCTTATATATATGTACAATTTATCCTAATGATTAAAAGACACTTGTTTAGTATTTTGTAATTATCGTATTTTTACTGCAATGTCTAGATCAGTACTAGCACTTGACAATAGGCGCCAGTGTTCTGAGATTTTTTCTCCTATCAACAACACTGAGAATTGCTTGGTTACGTATGAGCCCAACAAAATGCATTACGTACATATCAATTTAGCACTTCTCACAGATAGAACACTCGGTACCATAAGCACTATCGCGTCCAGGCGCATTAAGGCAGGGGTACCTCCTGCACTCGTGGCTGAATACAACCGCAACAAACAATTAGAGATAGAATCAGCATATATGCCTGCTATTACATTGCCTTCTATTGAGAGCAAATTAGCACCAAGTATTGTGCCTACTGCGCCCAGCCGAAAATACTTCTACACAAAACTCAAATTACTTACCTTTGAAAGATTTGATGATATCACCTTCGATGAAGTTTCTGGCATTGTCTAATTGGCATAATATTTAAATTTGTTATGCTGTTCCTCGGAATTTTGAGTATCCCATGATGGTAATATTTACGATCGTAAAAATACTCTTGCACTTCATATAAATATTACTATCTTATTTACTTAGGCTTACACCTATCCTAGACATTTTCAATGATGGAATATTGTACGCAAACGTAGTAGGGGATGTAAGATGTATGATGGCTTCAACTTAAATCTTTTACCCATATTGCCAGTGACCTCCATGTTGTAAACTGTCTTTCACAAAACCCTTTTTATTTCCTCTACCATGCTTGTCCCTTAAGCATGCATTGGAACTTTCTACCTATTAAAATGATGATTCAACTTCCTGTTATTGGCCCGCTGGTGATAACTGAATACCAGGTCTTTTTATCTAAGGTTTGAATCTCCTATCTGTGGATTGGTTATTGTAGTTTTATAATTAATGATAGTATCTACGTTAAGATCTAGGAATGTACATATTCGCACATAGTTTCAGAAGAATCTATGGAAAGAGAGGCTTTTTATAAATTGGTGAACATAGTTTTCTCCTGTTGAGAATAATTCGAGACAGGCTCATTCCTGTAACTTCTATCCAATGGTAATTAAGGGAATACCGAATTCCGGGGTGTTTTCGACATGTGACTTTTGTGGGTTCTTTCAGGAGGCTCACCGAAAATAAGCTTATCTAGTATAAGCTTGGACACTTTGTAGAAGACCAAGCTGGTCTTTGGAAGTCACCGCGTTGTGATAGCATCTGGACCAGGAAATTGGAGGTGATGTAATTCGACTAGGAATAAATAAGTAACTGCGTCTGTAAGAAGAATATGCTACCTCTCCAGGGAAGTCCCTCAGCAGAAGGTGTCATGGTTGGTGGTGTTGCTACTAGTGTTGGTAACCAGTTGGTAGTCATTTGTTATTAGCTTTGTCTTAGCTAAGCGTTGTTTAATGTTCAATTAGCAAGTCTAGAGTAACTCACCAATGCTTAAATTTAGTAGACTATGATAGCAAATTCAGTATAGTTAATTGCGGGCTAAATTTGATATGCTATGTGATAGTGACTTATAACACTGGTTGTGCAGTAATATAATAATCCATTACTATCCTCTCTTAGATCATATATATGTAGCAATAATTTATGGTAGTGTAACATTTTAGTGTATGCTTACCTATGTAAAGTTTACAGAAATCCACAAATTTTGCCTCCATTGAGTTGCCTCTGGCTAGCTATATGCTAATTGGTATAGTACATGATGGTCATTGGTTTAGATATTGTGAGTCCCGTGATTGTAGTGAACTAACAATCGATTTGGGTTTGACAGTTTTTCCAGTTGGTAACAGTTTTGGAATGAAAACTTGCTCTGGATGAAGATATTTAAGTATTCTACTTTGCTCCTCTTGAGATTCTTAAGATACAATCAATTGTTTTAGTATAGACAATATTGAGGAAGTATTTTTTGATGCTTCTAATCTGGCACGAACTGATTGCTTTGTTTATTAGATATTTTCTTGTCTCCAGTTGTGCACATGTTTAAAACCATAAAGAATACTAGCACAGTTAGCTTTCCTTTATACTTTTTACAATCAAGAAACTAAGTGTTTAAAAATTTTATGGCATAACTTTCAATGTACTATATATGATGTTGGGTTCCTGATTGATTCGGGTACTTGGTTCACATGATATTCTGCTGCAACACATGGACCAATCCAAGGCGCTTGTACTATTCAGTAATCATATTCGGTTTCACTGTATTCGTATTGATAGTGCGATTGGTCCCCGGTAAAACGGAATAGCCACCGTAACCCGAAGACCATTTCACAAGTAGTTTATTATTGATTTTTATAGCAATCTATGATAGTTCTAGTGACTTGCTCACAGGGTTTGGAATCTCCAATTGGTTGGTAGATAATAGTTGGTTTTGTTGGGCTAGCGGTAGTACTATCTAATTGAGCTGACCTGTTTACACGGCTCAGTTGCAGTGGTAGAGGTCCTATAAAAGGCACATATACCGACTCTTTAGGTAACTGACTGTAATAATTATGCCTTGGTTCTAAGTCAGAGGGAATTAACGCTTTGATTTGCTTAGGTTCTAATGTGAATTGCACTACGAATATTTTATGATTGGCTCCATTTTAAGTTATTGAACCCAGTTACATTGGTGTTAGCCAAAAGTTAGGACTGGCGGCAAAATAAGGTATAAAAGAAACTAAAGTCAATAATAAAGGTCTCCCGCTCACGGAACACAATTTAAGATACGTCCCTCGATTACACATTCGTGGTATCAATAACAAAATACAAAGCTCTTGTAAACGCAAATAAAAGTACTTTCTATTTAATTATATATACATTGTTATTGTAATATCTAATCTACCATTGGCTCTCGTATATGTAATCAGTATCCAGATCGCTCTCGTCCACAGTTCAGAGAACTGCTTACTAACATTAAATGACGACAATAGCTATTATTTACATCATAATATATCACAACTTACTGATCGATCTCATTGTGCAATTTCCACATTTTCAACCAAGTTTTTTAAAGCATCTATTCTTTCTGAATTCAAACAAAAATATAATTACTATAGCTAGTTACCTAGAGAGCTGGTATATGGACCTTCAATAGAATCTCTATCACAGCAACTGAGCCCTGATGACAGATCTGATTAAGTGACCATTACTAAAACTGGTCAAGCAATAATAAACACTACCTGTTATACAACTGGAGATCCCGACAGCTGTGGACAAGTAAACAGAACTGATACAGTCTCTGATAATTTATTTAATATTTATTTAGATTAAAAAATTTCCTCCCCATCTCTCTCCTTCTCCATCTCTCTCCCCCCCCTCTCCCTCTCTTGGCTAATAATATTATTCATTAGAATTGAACAATAAATACTTCAATTACTATATATAGGAATTAAACCGGTTTCGTTTACGTCAAGACCGGTACATTTCTACTGAGGGAATAATTTATCCCAATACGTATCGAAATGCACCGTACGACAGTATTATGTTGGTGCCTATATAGGGAAAGCAGATCATTCCGATCGGGGCTATACGTTATGTGAGAATATTTATAAATTTAATTTGCCAGAGTTAAAAAAGATATCCAATAAAAACGTCGAATTAAAGTAATCAACATTATTTGCTGATGTATATTGTTTTATTATTCTCGCCGGGCTATAAGTACAACCATTATGCAATTGAAATAACACGTTTCGCTTGAAAATTCAAAAAGCTTCGAAAACAAATTATAATTTTATCACCAAAATATAAGACTACCTGGATGTCAATTTATGGGAAAATAATGACAATATATCCCACTTACCTACCACACATTACTTTAAATTTCAAATCAAGTCAATGAAAATCTCACGATCTCCACTGATATCTCCCATCAATCATGAGGCATATCTCATTAATATAAATATTCGTATACTACATATTATATATTAACAAATCAATTTACCTGTTGAGAACGGTATTCAGTTAATTAATGTAAGCTGATCATTTCATTATTCACTTGTCATCGGGACTTCGGCTAAACTACCTGCTCATTCAAAGTTAACGATGGTCTTGTCACAACGTCTGCATTTCGCATGTATTTCTTAAAGGTATTTCTTAGGTATTTTCTAAGGTATTTTTAAAGGAGGTATTTTTAAAGGTATGTTATTGGTTATTTATTTATTTATAGATGTATACTTAATAGTAGGCGTGAAACTGTGACTTCATAAATTAACGCTATAAATCTTATTATTTGACTATCAGATTGGGGAATATCCAAATATAGCGTGGTTGAAGACTAATATAAACAACATGAATATATATATATATATATATATATATATGCATTAAGTATTTACCCCCATAGTCTATAATTTGAATAAAAATATATACTTTACATTATATTAGCGAGTCAATGACTGCCATTACCTTACACCTAGTACATGGGAATAGAAGCGGGGCCATACACGTTAAAATTAGTCCAACCAATCATATGCACAACTAAATCACTTTTCTTGGCGCTGGTGCCACGAGCGCTTAAAATAGGACATATTTAGTTAGATTTGTGGTATTTATATATTTAATTACCAATAGGAAGTTCTCATGCGGATAAAACTGAAAGTTAGAGGTCTTTGAACTTTAGAAAACGTGGACTTTACGAGACCAAATTTATTTATGCAGTTGAATATTATATTTTCAAATGTAAACTAACACCCAGGCATAAACCCAATAAAATATTATAGACAATGCTATTACCACTGTAGCAGAACAACAATTTTTAAGAGTAAATTGATAAGATGTCTGTGAATAGCGTTAGCGAGACTCCTCTAAATCACAATGGAAAACAACTTATAATTGAAGCTTCAGGATCAATGTGCAGTCAAAATACTTCATACTCTCCATCAAGACATCAACTGATGAACGTTGCTTCTATTTTACAATTATAACATTTATATCCCGACATGGACATGTTAATAGAAAATCTATAGTCTCGCCCTTGATGCAGCGGTTGAATGATGACATAATAAATTCCATATAATTTCATAGCAGAGAACACGGTGTTTCTTTTTTTGTCTTTCAACTTTGCAATTATTCACCAATGGCACTTTCGGTACCAGTGCTTTCAGTACAATCATTTGAGGTGATCCGATTGGTGTGGAAATGCTAAATTAGATCTTTGGAGAAGTGCATAAGTCTACATATGCTTAGCCTATTGATGATTGGGGGCACGCAGCCCCACTTAAAGATAGGTTAATAAATCAGGCTCCTGTACTTGATTCCTAATGAGCTAATTTTCAGGCGTAGATTTATAGCTCTTAATTATTTAATTATGTGTTCCTGTTTTAATTGAACTAAAACTATTCCAAGCGTGCTTATGTTAAGCAGAGACATACATAACGTGATGGGTTGATTGTCTATCTTAAGATATCTCCCCCATATATACTGGGGGTAACCACCCATGTTGGGACAAAGAATTAAGGAATTGACATTTTCCAAAAGAAAAACAAAAAAACAAAAAAAAAAAAAAAAAACCCCTTGCCCACTAATTATCAAGTAAAATAGGCATAATGTCTAATTGAATCTCTGTTCAGTTGTTATTTAAGAAACATTCCAATCGAATAGATACATGCAACTTTTAAGATCTTGGCTAATGGGTTGACGAAAACACACAGCGTCACCTATGGGTATGTCTAATTGGTTAATAAATAGCAACCACAATTATCGACTACTGGTTTACTTGTGAGCACGATGTACTCGACAAACTGTTAAACCGTCACCAATGCATATGCCATATTGTTAATTATTAGTTAATAATACGACATAACAGCAGCGATAAGATTGATTATATAAATCACTTTTAGAAAATATAATTCCAATAAGAGATAGAGAAACTAAAGTTCGAATATATTACTTGTACACAATGACTGACCGGATTTCTATTGAGTGTCACAGCTGATTATGTTAATAAAATAACGTAGCAATGCAGAAGGAAAAAGTGTGTAAGAAAAATATCTACCAATAAGAATAAAAATAGAAAAAATTTGTTGACCTATGAGAAGTAATATGTAATTGGTGGTATGCAGAGCAAAAAAATTTAGTAAGCAACTCAGCGTACTAAATGCTAATCAAAATAAAATGGTTAAAAAGTCAAAGTTTTTATATATTGGTATAAAAACCTTTAAATCTTATCTGTAGGTTCCATTGTTTATTATCATAAATTATCCAACACTGCTCCAATGTAACTGGTGTGAGTATCGTGATGGCATCGGGGTTGTAACACTAACTATCTGGTCTGGTATTAAAACTATAGGGGCTCATGGATAGCTATATCAAGATTTAATTATGAAAACAAAGATGACCATATTAATCATATTTCAACCAACTGGCTGTGCGCATTTAACTAGTTGTTTCTCGTTATTAAAATATTCCTCGATTAATTGGCCACCACAGCATTAACAAGTTTTTACATTTTGCAAAACATTTATTTGTATTGCTATTAGATTTTGAATAGGAGTTACATTGTATTCAATCGGAAATGAAAAAGCCATGTTTGCTAAGTTCTCCCGAATTCTAAAAACTCACCTGAACGTGAACCTAAAATGGTTTCACGCAGAGCCAATCTTAATTAGGAAAGCCTTAATGCTAGTACACTATTTGATAATAGTTTAACCAGTATCATCAGTAATCATCTTCATCCATCCTAAATATGTACAACCTTAATTTGACCTATAATGATTAAATGAAATATATATATATATATATATATATATATATTATGCACTATATTTGTTCAGCCAGTATCTTTTTTTTTTGTCAAACAGAGTTAATATTCTCTACTATTGAGTTTTTTATGTTAAATAAAGTAAAAAAACATATGCACAATACAATAACATTGTTAGACCACATAAGAAGAAAGTCTATAAGATTTCTGCCCGGGAAATGCCGGTGGTAACTTAGTAACTTCAAAAATATTCTATGCTAAGTCAGAGGTATCCAATAGATTAGGGCTAATCGAATATTAAATTTAAATTCAACAAATCAAATATAATTGGCTAACATGTTGAATTGGATATCCTTATTGGCTGATTTAGCTCCAATCCATTCGATTGCGTGTGTACTCGTGTTTGTGAGGAGCTGCATGATTCCCCACATCACATGGTATTATATATTGTTACAATTTACTTGTATGGAAATAAATAAAAACGCTTTCGCATCCACTATCTCAAAATTACATTGTAACAAAATATTACTGTTTTCTCATGCTAAGGTGGTTAGTATAGTACAATTGCCAATAGTTATTGTGACCAATTGCCGAACTCTCTAGGTCAATGGAATTTATACAGAAAGGTCTATGTTCAGATACCGATCATAAAACGGACTGTGTTGCGGTCTTACTTTCGTCTATAATTCAGTTAGTATTACAACTGATATTTAAACAGGCTCGAGTCTTCCAATACGATAAGCTGATAAGATTGGAATTTTCAGCGACGAGCGTAATGATTACTTTTTGTTAGTGTTAGAGACAGCATTCTTCCTTTATTGTTACATAGATGCAAATGTATTAATGCATTACACTGAACGATGGTATGCACGTTTACGTGCGCATTTTAATCTCGTCCCATTATGTATAATTTTAATTGCCCGGCTTAATTTTAGTCATCTTTTATTGTTTATGAAAAGGCTAAATAAAACAGCAAGCGAGGAGCAATAAAAAGGTGATAACTAAAAAGTATAAAATTAAGACCAAAAAATCAAATAAAAAATAGTTAGAATGTATATTTCACCTCCACAGCCAAAGATAACACTATAAACTAAACTTTGAATTAATAAAGAAATTATGTCTGAAAAAGATAAAAATAAGACAAAACACTTTGAGCATATGTTTTTCGTCAATGTGTAAAAGCATATGCAGGATATACGGTGCTTGGTTTTATTAAGATTAGTTTTCCACCAGTAAGGGAGAACTTCGGATTTTCTCAACTACTAAATCCATTTTCGCTCAAAAAAAGTTTCTAGCACAATATCGTACTTTCAAAACTTGCAAACTGTCGTAATTACATTCAAATAAATTTCTTATACTGCTAAATTTGATATACTCTCAAAGCATAACAGCAGTTCCACCCAAGAAGAGCAACCTAATATTTCATATTTTAGTAAGAATGAGGTGGATATTTGATAATTTCCTATATATAAACCAGCTATTTCCTGAAAAAGAAAGGTCGTAAGAATGGCATACTATCAACCCTTCGTATATAGCTGAGATTCAAAATCCACACACTTTACTACCCTATACACCAGGTGGAATAGGAATAGGGTTTTGGTGTGAATGCATTTTGGGTGGACGAGGGGGACCCAATTCAATAGTATCCATTTCTATGACATCACTCTGTGTAAATTGAAAGGCACTATCACGTGGAGGCAAAGCTGGCTTATTTTTAGTTGTAGTGCTGCCAATGCTATCCACCATGGGTGTAGCTTTACTGGATGAAGGATTTTTGCTACTAAATGGGGATGAAGAGCTTGCTGGATTTGAAAGGTAAGGAGTGTTTGATGAGGTGGTGTAACCTTGGCATGTAGTGTTTGATGAGGAGTTAGAGCTCTGGGATGCAGAGTTTGATGACGTGGTGGAGCTCTGGGACATAGTGCTTTTCCTCACTCTTGGTGTACCCGATAGACTGGAGGGACGGTTAGGTGCATACATCGAGTTAAAACTAGCTCTTGATTTTCCAGGCATTGGGCTGAATTTGTAATTTTTAGGAGAAAGAATAGGAGACTGACGTGTTTCAAAATCCCCCTCCTCTCCAGTATATTCCATCCACTTAGCTTCAAATTCTTCAAGTGAAAGAGACATTGAACGGAAGCGACTCATAGCCGAAAAACCATACGAATACATAAGTGAGTCATCTTCTGGATGCCGGCGTACGGCCCACTTGGTTGGAATACTTTTGGAATAAAATACTTCTAGTTGTCTTACCAACAGTCCATCGAGAAA
>NAOQ01000008.1:356517-370622 GCA_002751075.1 Ichthyophonus hoferi
TTGCTCATTAGCGCGAGCTGTGCGCTACTGTTGTGTGGAGAAGCATTCGATAAAAGCTTCTGAGAGGGGCCCGTCACAGGGAAAATTGAACTGGAAATCACACTAAGGGGTCGCGCCATTTTGAATAATTAAATAACTTAGGGTATAATATGAACCCTACCGAAAATAATTGATAATAAAAGTTTAAATTACGTTTCTGTATGCACTTATAGACACAGGATACATAATCTATTTAAGCGACTAAAACTACGAATAAGAATATGTATATCACTCAATTAAAATATTGAGACTTGTAGATACAGATGCTCGATATTCCTATTTCTTTAACAAAACCAGAATAGTCAAGTCAAATCTAGCACAAATAATAAGAGATGCCGGTGGATTATATAGTCAGTCATAGATCTATAGCAGCCAATTAAATATTGACTATCTAATTGCGGTGGAACCAGCAGCAACCAGAATTAAGGCACAAAAATAAGTTAACCTTCGTATCAGCAGACTTTATGTTTTAATCTTAATTAATAATTAATTTATATAAAACTTTTCTTTATTTGCTTGAATATAAATATGCAGAGAATATATTTAGTTCTATGATTGCTTATTTTTTCTTTTTGAATCGTAAATGATCTAAAAGGCTAGTGTGGTTAATATACGTAAAAAAGCCCTACTCCTCCATAAGTAGTATTGGGAATATATTCGCGTTTAAAAATATTTTAATTGTTGGATTATCTACTTCTTATGTTCACAACTTATTGAATAATCTTTTAGATAACCTAGTAAAGCCATCCATGAACTTAACCGCTTCATTTGGATCTTGGAAAAGCCGCCCACATTTTACGCATTTTTTTTTCTTTTAAAAAAATATCTTTATGCTGTGCAGCAGCCTTAGCAATTACTATTATCTTACATAGAATATCGCTTGGCTCTCGTAAATAGATAGATATAGAAAATGTTGAAAATCTGGTCGATAGGATTCTAATATGTTTTAATTGGACAAGATAACCAACAAATAATGCTTGGGAATTCAAAGATCGCGTTCGACGGTAAACGCAACCAAATGACACGTGCTCTCAGCGAGATAGATTTGTATGCATTGAATATGGATTCGCGGAGACGAGCATGGTCATCTATTTAACTATTTTTTGCTTTACTTGTGACTTAACCTATACTTATACTGTAATATAATAAAGCTATATATAAAGGAAAGGGTATGTAAATTTGGGATTATTATTATATGCAGAAATTAAAGTTAAAATTCCATCTACGCACGTGCAGCTACCGTTTTTTTTATAAATCAACAAAATACTATATTTATACAGTGCATTTGCATTGGCTCATTTGATATAATTGTTTTATATATTTATAGCTACTACATTGTCATTTTAATATCATGGATGGCATAGACATCTTTAACGCTATGTTATACTGTCGCCTGATCTAAAAGACAATTTGTGAATTAATTTAGACCAACGACAACGACTTTACTTTTATGTTGTACGGCCGTGTCTCTCGGTGTACGTAATAATAATGTCCCGTTACAAAGCAGTACAGACAAAAAGACTAATTATAAGTGTACTTGAAACATATAGTTAATTATCTCGGGCTCACTATTTGTTGGATATTACGCTTGAGTTCATTAATACTAATATTATGCTTAGAAATCAATCTAATAGATAAACGTTGTGCAGAACTACATAATATATGTTAACTTAACTCGAGAGTGAGTAGCGCAGCGACCCTGTGCTGGGATTGGTTTTAATTGGGTTCTGATGGTTTTTTTTATAACCACTTTCCTTAAGTCGCATTAGTGGTAGTCAGTCAGATAGAATTCATAGAATCTATAAATAGGTGCATATGCTAACTGTAAAAAGAGAGAAAAGGAGAAACTCAAAATAGAAATAATCAGAAGAGTAGCTGCTGCATGCTTTAAGGGTTGTGCAATAAATTTATTTTATATATAACACCGGTGTTTGGGAACCAAATAAACAAACAACAACTTATGCGGATAGTTGCTATGTTGTCAAAGATTAGAAAGCTTTAGTCCCAAATTCACCAATGTAAAAGTATTTTGACATTATTCTGTTCTTCCTAACAGATTTGGTATTGATCCTGTGCTTCTTTCTGAAAAATATAGTTTTTACCTAACCAACTAGTCATTGCATATTGCATAATATGTAATATAGTATGGTTTTACTGTAATGAGACGGCTGACATGGTCAACATACTCTCGCTGCCACCATTAAATTAACATAGCGTATACCTAGAAAGACATTACTTTAGCAGTTTAGACATACAATTTTCATGTGTTGCAATGTAGGACTGAATGCTATACGAAATAGAATTTAATGTTCTTGACTTGCACTTTATAATTGAATTACATACCTATCGTACCTATCGATTTTATAGCAATACACGTCAGTTATTACTAGGCCTGTATCTTGAACCATAAAACCTTGAGCAGCCTATGCTAAAGTTTAGATATGCGTCATTAATAATCAATCTGGATTTAAAAAAGTCAATTAACACTAATTAATGTCCAAGAACACAAATACAAATGGGGTTAGGCATAGTGAGCCTTTATGGTGTAATCTAGGGGTCCGCCCCTTTCCCTATCACATGCGGTAGATACACTTTGAATGATAACATCTGTTGGTATTTTTTTATGAAAAGCTTGGGTATTTTTTATAAAGGAGTTTCTTTTTAGTACTGGGTCAAATAAATTGTTTTTACATTAGCGTATCTCCTTATTTATCAGACTGCGGGAGTGTGCATAAACTTTATAACATGATGAATTATTGGTGGCCCACTCCAGCACTACTTTTTTGTGAAATATCTATATGCTCATATTACTTCGTTTAGCCCATTTCAGGAATATTTATTGGAAGGCTATGAGATATATAATTGCAAATTAAGATAATGCGTTTTAATGAAACATGAAATATCACCTGGTAAACTGATAAACAGTGCGTAAAGAATGTGTCAAACGTTTACTTTTACGCTTTCCCCTTTCTAAATTAACCAACGCAAACAAATTTTATAAAATCTATTTTACATATTTGTATAAATAGCTTTGCAGCAGTATTTCAACTTTAGACGAATAAATTCTTGATTGCATTGGTTTTCTTGGCTGACAATGAGACCAAACTTGCAATTAAAAACCAAAGAATTCATACTAAAAATGCTTAATTAGCGTTTTGAGACGCCAACTCATACACAACTCCCAAATGAATGCATCTTAATAAAACATGATGCTTCTGTATATATTTTACACGTGGTAAATTGTTTCCAATACAACGCTGACCCAGTCTAGTAGGATCATATAAATTCTAAAATAGTTCTAAAAAAGCCCATAATGAAAAGTGTTGGAAAATTTAAAAATAGAATATATATATATATATATATATATATCTATATGTATGTATGTATGTATATATATAACCACTCTTACGATTCCTATAATATTTGAATGGTGGGGAATTTACTGTCCATATTGGTGTCTAGAAATTATACATAAGAATTCGTGGTAGTCCTAGCAACTTACCCCATACTTTGGGATCTCCAATTAAATATCCTATGGTAGATAATTTTGGTAGCCATCCGGTAGTAATAGTTATTTGAATTGATATGTTCTTAAGGAAGGCTCAGTTGTTGTAGTAGATGCTCTACAAAAGGCGAGTATACCGACTCTCTAGGTAACTTGCTGTAGTAATTATATAATTATACATCTGTTCAGAGGGAATAAGTTTTGATTTGCTTAGGTGCTAGTGTGGAAATTTCACAATGAGATCCATCAGTAAGGGGTGTTATATTATGATGAAAATAATAAATATTATCACTATTTAGTGTGTGCAATTCTGAGTTGTGAACGAGAGATCTGGAAACTGATTATCACACGTGAGTGCCAACGGTGGACTAGACATTATAATAGCGATGTAATTATTATATATATTGTGATATTTTTCAATTAACTAATTAAATGAAACAAATGTGTGTTACGGGCTCCTTTGCATTTTTGCCAGTTTTATCGCGTACCTGGGAGCTGGGTCATTTATTATTGATTTTTGTTTTCCTTTATTAACTTTGGTTAACACCCATACAGCTGTTTAATAACCTAAATGGGACCAATCATAAATATTCCTATTGGTTAATAAAATTCATAAAATATCACAGGAATGTCTGATCTTCTCGATAATCTGGTACTGTATCTTTATTTGGGTGACTTACAAACTATGACCAATTCGAACCATGTGTTCATTCAAAGTTAGCGAACTTGTAAAATCAATTAAATGATTCGCACTTTTGCTATATTAGTATTAACTAATAAAATGTTCTAATCCCTCCTTATCTCTCCAATTAATTTGGAATTTTTTCATGACTTGCGGATCGTTTGATAAAGCAGTAATGCAATAACTATTTTAATAGCTACTATAAAATAAAAATAGTAATAGCGGTAATAATACCAGTACTAATAATAGCAATAGCAGTAATATTAATGGTAGTAGTAGTGGTAATAGTAGTAATAATAATGCTAATGATTTTAACCATAGTAGTAGTAGTAGTAATAGGAATAATAATAATTAACGGTAACAATAATAATCATAATAAAAATAAAAATTGTTATTAAACATTATCATTATTCTCATTGTTTATGTGACATAATGTACTTGCTTATATACTTATAATATGCTTTGAAATTTCACGCTGATTGGAAAATTAGCACTGGCGATAAAACGAAATATTAAAGAAAACAAAAGCCAATAATAAAGGACCCACTCACACATGCATATGCGGCAATGAGTAGTAAAAATAAAGTTCTTGTAACGCATACAATTACTTCACATTTTATTATATGTATGTAAGAATCACATCATTGTTGTAATGTTCAACCCACTGTTAGCACTCAAATATGATAATCAGTGTCCAGATCTCGCACTTGTTCACAACTCAGAGAACTGTTTACTAACATTAAATAGTGACAATAGTTATTATTTACATCATAACATATCACCCCTTACTGATCAATCTCGTTGTGCAATTTCTACATTTGAACAAGTAAATCAAAGCATTGATTCCTTCTGAATTAAAAAGAGGTATAATTACTACAGCCAGTTACCTAGAGGGTTGGTATATGGGCCTTCTATAGAACCTTTACCAAAACAACTGTGCCTTAAAGACAGATCTGATCAAGTAACCATTACCACCGCTGGTTCAGTGAAATTAACTACTATCAAATATATAATTGAAGACCCCAACAGCTGTGAATAAATCACTAGAACTGACACAGATTCTGATAGGGCTATAAACTAGCATGCTTCCACTGCAAAGCAACTCAGCTACCCACAAGATAGTAAATCTCTAGCCATTCAAGACAGGTAGCAACTCACTGTTCTAGAATAGAGCAAATTTCCCACTTCATTCCTATCATCCATGGGAACAGCAGTTTTAATAACACAGGAAGAACCTGTTGTCAACTCCCTCTCACACTTTCATTTTTCAAAAAAATTCTACAAAAGAATCTGTCATCATTACAGACTTCATAAATTATCCAACCATGATGGAAACAGAACAATCGCAGTTAGAATGTGAGTTGTAACCACAAGAAACTCCACCACCAGAGTCCCCAACTTTGAAAATAGCTTTTTTTTCAAGCTGGGTTACACGCTGCTGCTTATCAACATGAAGACATGGTACTAAAAATGCTGCAGCAACAACAGCAACAACAGCAGCAATATTAGCAACTACAACAACTAATGGTACGACTCTTTCAAAAATTGGTCATTCAGGAGAGTTAATCTATTATGATACCTTCTCAACCGGTTCCACAACCACTACCTGTACAATCCATTGCACTATAACCTACACAAGACACCCCATGTCCTGTGTCCAATTCAAACCTCATGATGGGGGCTCATTCAGTACTTTTATTTCAACCCAGGAGCACGCATTCTCGGTTTCTGCCTTATCAAACTGCTCCCCTGAGTGCTAATATATTACAACCAGTACCACCTCCTGTGACAGCATCTCACTCATCATTCAAACTATCTCCATCTCCATATGCTCAATTATTTTCAGCCAACACAGGCACTCAATCCCTTGATAATATTAACAGGCATCTACTGCTGATTGATCCTGCAAAGATCTTTCAATAATCAACAATCAGCACTTATCCTTATTATCAGTGGAGTAAAAATCTTCATGTCTTCACTGCATATGAGAAATGTACCATATGCTATTACAATGCTCCAACCATTGAGGAATGTCAATATATTCAAGTGGGTGGCACTCATCGTATTGGAGAACGTTTGGCATGCTATTACTTAAATGGCATAGTGGGTACACCAGAACGTGAGTATGCCACTCCCAAGAATGCCAATCCCCACAAATTCATCTTTGACAAGATGACAAAGCTGTCCAAGGTTTATGGGGTAACCTCTACCAACATTATATTGCAAAATGGCATAATGATATTTATGACCTGATATAAAATTGCTGCCATCAAGCTACATGGTACCATTTGCCAAATGCGTGATGATTTAAATTTAGACATTACTCTTTGGGTTGTTTACAACTTACTTAGGTATGAAGGTGCAGTCACTTGATTAGAATCACAAAATGACAAATTTCCCCTCTGGCAAACAATTATCTATGTGGTCAAGTCTTACAAACTTAAGCAGGACTTCCAAACATTGAATCACACTATTTTTATTGCTCACAAACAATAAGACACTCATAGCAGGTCATATAGTGGTGCACTCAAGACAAATGGGGACAGGCACAACAGTAACAATTTTTAAAAATCTGCTGGAAAGCCTAATGGTAATAAGCTTTCTAAAGTATAAAACAAATTGCATTGTAATTGCCACATGGGAAGTAGATTAACCATAATATAGTGGATTGCAATTAAAACAAAAGTGGCTCAAATTTTGGAAAATGCTGGGAGAACTTCAAACAAACCAAACAACAACAAAACAACACGGGAATTCTAAACCTCAACAGTCAATCTATTAACAATCCCACCATCTCACTCACACATGCAAGTTCAGTCGCTTACAGCATTAGGTTTTCCAAAGGGAAGCTCCATGTTTAATTATAGCACCAGCATGTACGTCTGCTCAACATTGGCAGCATATATGGAGAGCACTCCCATAAACATTCTAATTACTGTGGCTAATGGTAACCAGACACCATAGCAGCACTGACAGTAATGGTGATGTTAAGGTTGCATCTGATCACCCAAATTATTGCATTAAAATTAGTACTCTGTGTGCAGTCAGCCTCAGTAAATTTATTTCCTATTTTTGTTCTTTGCGGGCTAGATATTTTCTCTACTTTCTCATGCAATCAAATAACAATTGCACTCGACGGCCACAGTATTCTTATTGGCCTACCCTACAAGAATAATCTCTACCTCCTCAGCACCAAAATTGTTTTTCTTTACACTCATTTATATAGCCCAATCCTGGTAGTGGAACCAGACATCAACACAACACTACTAAGGCCATATGCCTTACCATATAGGTAAATGGCGACACTGCCTACATTCCGTCAGCCACAAGTATAGTAACACATGCATTGCAACATAATTGCTTTATGCATGCTTCAAAGATATGTCTTTGGCAGACTTTTCTGCATTTCAAAAACTTGATGCCATCAACAGACAGCCTGCCATGTATGTGACAATTGTGCTATCTCTAAGATTACTAGAGCGCAATTTCTATTTAAAATTATACATTCATCTGATCCACCAGAGCAAATCTACAGTGATGCTGTTGGCCCACTAAGGAAATTAATGGGCAATTTCTGTTGAAATGTGACATTTTTCGACAATTTTATGCACTATACAATTGTGTCTTGCATGACCCAGAAAAATAATGCTTCCAAATGCTTTTATACATTATAAGTAGCAACAGAATTTTTACACGTGCTTCTGAAAATTACCCACTATTTTTCTGATTAAGGATGCAAGTATTTCAACAGGAAATTCCAAAAGTATTTTCATGAGGAGGGCATTACCCATTTAACTACCTTGCCATATGCCCCCTCTAGCAACAGTATTAGCAAGTGAATGAACTCTCAACTACTATTGATTTCATGGATATTTTTAATTCAAGCCAACATGCCAACCCAATTATGGAGTTGCATACACTCTGTGCACAACAATCTACACTTGTAATATGAGCCCAACTATAAGTGTATCCAATAAAATGGTGCCATATAAACTATGACACTAAAGTGAGGCACCAGTAGAATGACTGCATACCTTTGGCTATAAAATCTACTATAGGCTCAATAACATCACTATTAAGGAGAAATTCTCTCCTAGAGGACAGCTGAGACTATTTTTAAGATATGACATTCTAAAATTAGAATGGATAGTAATGGACTAGACCACTCGTTAAATCACCAACAGGTGCAGCATCATTTTTTTTGAAGGGCAGTTTCCCACCTTCTTGAGTTAGTGGGAGAGCATGTAGTAGGTTCATCTGAAAGCAGTGATGAAAATGTACCAATAAGACAGGAAATCATGGAAAAACATGCACAAAAATAATCAATATGCAAACCCCTGACAGCTAGATGTGGAATTACGTATACATTCCGCACCTCATCCTGCAAGCTGACGTTTATAGCAGTTACAACAACACTGGCTACAATTCCTCAATCAGAACTGCTTAGAATTTTGAATCCCAAGGAAGTCAAAAATGCCATATGAGCACATGGCAAAATGCAACAGATCTGGGTGATGGAAACTGAAATCGTCACTTTCAATGAGTATGCCACTTGGACCCTGGTTAAGTGGCCACCTTTGGAAACTACTGTCCTGCATAGTCTTTGAGTGTTTCACCACAAACTAGATGACAAAGGACAAGTAGTAGCCCACAAGGCATGCCTTTAGAGACCGAGCCTTGCCTATGTAAATCATATGAAAAAACAAGGTTCGTGTGCATGCATATCTATGTTGATGATAGACTTATATTTTCAGAAAATGTTAAGCAATTGAACTGGTTCATCAATACAATTTCAGCTAAGAATACTACCAAGTTTATAGGATTTCCCAGCTCCTTCCTTGGCCATATGATCAACAAGAATTCAAAAGGATGCGTTCTCCTATCTTAATGAGGATACATCACGGAATTAATCAAGAATTATAAACAACATGACGGGCACCCAACACATATGACTCTTCTTACCAAGTACATTCAGTCTGAATAACAAGGACATAAGTTATAAACCTTGTGACTTAATAACATATGCTTCTTTAATTATGTGTTTAATCTGAATCAGTAAATTTAGCAGGCCAGAGATAACCTTTAGTGTGGCCGTTCTCATCAGGTACTTTGCCAAGCACAACATGAAGCACCGCAAGATGCTTCTGCACCTTCTCAGGTGTCTTGGCACATACCCTGCAGAAATTATGGTGTACAAACCTGGATTCATCAGTCTCACCAGCTACTCAGATGCAGATTTTTTGTGACAAAATGGTACAGTATGCCAAAAGTACCAGTGGCTACTGCATCTTCTTGGTTAGAATTTTTTTGAATTGGAGCAGCAAGCAAAAGACCATTTATGCCCTCTCATTAATAAAAAGGAAATATTTAAGCATGGCAGCTATCACACAACAAACTGCATACATTGCAGCCTCAATGGATGGACTAGGCCTTGACACTGGGAGAGTACCACTGTACAGTGATAGCACAAATGCCTTATGACTATGCAGCAAGACGTGTGTTTCTAAAAACACATACCATATTGGTGTCCATTTTTACTACATTAGGGAAGCGATAACCAATAAAGAAGTTGCAGTCAGAAGCATCTCATTTGCGGAGCAAGTTTCTGAATGCCTGACCAAGCCAAGCTATTCAGACCTGGACCATTCCAAATAGTCAAGAAACTCCTGTTACTACAAAAAAACCATAGGTGAAAAATAATTCTGACCATGTCTATGGAGTTATGAGTATGAGTTGACAGTCTTTTCTTTTTTTTTTGGCTTCCTTTAAACATTTAAGCCAATAAGAGAATGTTACAAGATCGTTATTCTGAATGAACACGTAGTTATAATTGATTTGCTAATACATAGTTTTGCATGTGGTGAATTAGCTAATGAATCATGTAAGGAAACATTCATTTAACCTTATCAAAAAAGAATCAAACATATTTAGTGGGTCTTTATGGTCTTTCATGAGTTGTATTAACCATTACAGAGATTTATGATTAGCTCCATTTTATTTATTAAAACCTAGCCATATTGATGTTAACCAAAGATTAAAAAGTTAGAATTGGCAATAAAATGAAGCATCGAAGAAAATAAAAGTCAATAATAAAAAACTCACTCACCCGTACATGGTAATGAGTAGTGTAAATATAAAGTTCTTGTAATGTACACAGATACTTTGCATTTAAATTGTGACACAGTTATTATTCACATTGTAATACATCATTCTTAAATGATCAATTTCATGGTGCAATTTCCACATTTTTACTCAAATAAATCAAAGCATTGGTTTCTTCTGAATTATAACAGAGATATAATTACTACATCCAGTTATCTAGAGAGTTGATATATGGACCTTCTGTAAAACCTCTATCACAACAACCGTGCTTTAAAGGCATGAAGACAGATCCGATCAAGCTAATATTACTACTGCTGGTCCAGCAAAATTAACTATAATCAAATATTAAATTTGAAGATCCGGACAGTTGTAGACAATTTGCTAGAACTGACACAGAGTTTGATAAAATTTAATTGGTAACAGTTGATTATTTTCCCCATCTATTATATATGTTGAATTTCGTCTGAAACAAGATTAGACTCCAAGAATGATATTATGCCTTATTATTGTTGCATATTGTCATGTCACCCTGTGTAGTAAGTGTCTCATCCAGGTTCAGGGTGGTAGGTAGTCAACTACTGCAAGCAGAGAATTTAGAATAAAAACTGTATTGCCTTTATTCATTAATCATTATAGAATCAATAGTTACCTATCCGTCTAAGACAAAACCCTTTTATACTTTCCCAATTCAGCATTCTCTATACAGAATAATTGAGAACCCAGTATTAATTAATAAGATAATTATAGCTGTGGTTACAATGCTTATGCTGTATATGTAACCATATGTGGCAAAGATTGTGGAAAAAGTAGGAGAACTCTACAACGTAGTAATATATTATATTTTAAATCTCTCCTTCTCAAGTATTCAGATCAATGGGGAAACAATTTGCTGCAACTTGACATTCCTCCACCAATCTATTTATTGCAATAGTATATAAACAGCACTACAAGGTTATTTGCTCTACAATCATTACAACAACAAAATACTATTGTGTGACCAATAATTTATTTAATTATCTGTTTCTCATATGTTTTAAAATTTAACACAGTTAGGCTGAGCCAATGTGCCACTTAGCTACTTAGACAAATTCGTGCATCACGTTTATGAACAAAAATGTATGCCCAGAATCAGTCTGGGTTCAGCTTTATATACTTCATTAAAGTTGCTATTGCTTAATAAACGTCCAGTAGGAATTTTTGATTACAACATAGAGGTGTAACAATATTTAGCTAATCTCACCACATAATAGAACAATCAATATGTGACAAATATTTAGTGGCCGTCCAACAGGAAAAGTAAGAGCTAAATACAGAGCGTGGTAAATAGTGTAAGATAGCTCATTATCAATATCCTGTATTGATTTAAACATTGGATTACAACGCAATACAATTTAAGATTTGCTTGAGTGTATTTGCCTTTATAAAAAGGATAGTGAGTGAAAGTTTGCATAATGGCTAAATTCTGGGTATATTGACAATTATCATTTGAGAGAGAGAGATTAAAGAAATAAATTATACTGTCGTGCAGAATAATATAAATGGGTTGTACTTGGTTAATAAAAAATTATATAACTGTTATAATTCATCATTTATATTATGTTATTTCTATTTGATTATCTAAAGGCTTTTTTAATGCCATGTGTTGAATGGCAATTTAAAATTTTAACACAAATTGTATTGTATATACGTCATGAACTTATTTTATTCAACTAGACAATCGGTTATTTTATGATCAGTATATACGATTAATAATAATGGCTACCGATAATTGGCAGGTAATATTGTCAATCTCTTGGGGTGCCAGTTAGAACTGTTGGTATATCAACACAAATAATATAATTGATGTATATGAATGTAATGATGTAATATTATCATCATTATCATTTATATTATTATATGATTATCTTATAATACTATAATACTACAATACTATTATACTGTTATACTATCATGCCATTACACTATAATACTACTATATCTGATGTCATAATTATGATTCAATAGGCGCATATTTATGTACAGGAATTTATCTAATTTATTTATTTATTATCCGTATATATATGTGTACTATGATTATTATTTGTATTATATACAGTATTTCTCATATTAATTTTTGTCATACATCTATATAGATCCTCTTTATTTAAAGTCATAATATTTTTATTTTATTTTTTGCTTTAAATACAACATACGCTATACGTTGATTTGCGTTGTTATTCATGAGTTGAGAGGTCTATCTATTAAAAGGTTTTTATATATTACATTACTATATATATACAGGCTGTATAATTTTATTACCAGTCATCATACCATCTGAAGACCTATAAGGTTATATATTTATGAATTTTTTTTGAAGTACCACTGCGTACAAGTATACATGTTAAATATACAATAGAAAGAAAGAGTCAGAATTGGAAAAGATCCTAATATGGACAACCTGGCTGGACCATGAAGATATACCTTTAGCTAAGACAACCACAACAAACCTATTATTTTGCCCAGTTAAAAATTTAAAGTCATAACATAAACTGTGAGCATAAATATTTCCTTATGTAACATTAGGCATCACTATCACACTACAAGCACAGTACATTCCCCTGAAGAATAGATTGTGTTTTTATGACAACCAAATGGATATTCAAATAGGTAGTTATATATAAAGAAATTGGACAATCTATGAAAGTACTCCGAGACGCTAGTGACTATAGCAACATGAGCATATCCCCCCCTAACAATATAATTGAAATCCTTATAGGTATCTATAAATTGCAAGGGGGTGGAAATGGAAAGCTGGGTGATATTTTACATGTAGGCGGGTTATTGTAGAATATTGTATGCTATAACATATGTATATGTATATTCTATTGGGAAATACTTAAAGTTCATATTGTACTATATAATCTTGATACTTATACATATATTATATTGAATAGTCAATTGTTAAATATAAATATACATTAGATATTAGATATTATATTGATAAATATCTATACTATAAGCTATTGTTTGTCTGTCTATTCCTACTTTAAGCTAATGATATTAAAGCAACTCCCCTTGAGACATACACAAATATAAATTCTTGTGCCAAGGTATCTAGTCATATATAGTCTTATATAATTATATAAGCGGATGTATATATAGCATACTCACTTATATACTGATACATAAATAGATTTTGTGTATATTGATTATATGTATGCCAGCATAAATCTAAAAATATGAAAATCAACAACTTCCTTATTTTAATTATAAATGCTAATATATATAAACCTCTTTTCACAATGATTAAAATTTTAAGAGAATGACTTGGCTAATTAAATAAATTATTTTTAATTATATATTATATTATAATGAAACAAACTAGCAATAGAGTAATCAAGAATTCAAAACAAACTTTAAAGATAAGCCACTAAAACTAATCCTTATTGACCAGGAATTGGTTATTCTGAATGATTTGGATTGGTTCTCTCTTCTTAAACCTACCCAATCAACTAATCTACATCATGTCATTACTATGACGTCAACCAGAATTTACCCAGCCGGCCATTAACTTCTAATTGGACCAGCTCTATCCCAGTACGTTTAGTAGAGTAGGACCTAATAAAATCAATAGTAACACTATGAATATGAATATAAGGAGTGTTTGGAAAAAAAGAATAAATAGTATTGCAAATATAAAAAAGAAAGAGATAGACAAAAAAAGAGAAGGAGAAGCAAAAGCAAAAACGTTTAGCTGAAAAGGAAGTGTACAATCATATAGGTGAGCAAGGACCCCCC
>NAOQ01000008.1:380455-396631 GCA_002751075.1 Ichthyophonus hoferi
AATATGGAACCAATTAGATTGGGTCACTTATTGAGACGTGAATAGATAGATCGCAGTCGGGGATGGCTGTAACTGCATATATAAGGGGTAACATTTACCTCGGACATAAGTCTTCGGGATGTGCATGTGAAAGTTAATATAATTAAACATGGGTTCCATCAAAATGCCCACTGGGGGCATCTTTTCCACTTACATGCAAGCTAAGACGCAAATCGTCTTAGTTGCTTTCATTGCCTTCTGCTGTCCTGGTATTTTTAACGCTCTGAACGGTCTGGGTGGTGCTGGTGCCAGTAACCCCACTGTATCCAACAATGCTAACACTGCCTTGTACGCCACTTTTGCTATCTTCGGTTACTTCGGTGGTCTCTTCTTCAACATATTTGGTAACCGTATTCTTATGGGTTTTGGTGGTGCTACCTACTGCTTCTATGCCATCTGTCAGTATATTGCTGGTGTGAAGCCCGAGCTTGACTGGCTTGCTATTCTTTCCGGTGCTGTACTAGGTTTTGGTGCAGGTCTGTTTTGGACTGCCCAAGGTGCTATGATGATGGCCTATGCTACACCTGAAAAGAAGGGTACATATATTTCTATCTTCTGGGTTATCTTTAACTTGGGAGGTGTGTTCGGTGGTATCTTGTCTTTCGGTCTTAACTTCCATACTCACCAAGGTCAAGCCAGTCCCGCATCTTATTTCACTTTTGCCGGTATCATGGGATGTGGTTCTGTTTGCGCTTTTGTCCTTCTGTGCCCTCCTTCCTTGGTCATTCGTGAGGATGGCGAGCACGTTGCTTTCTCAAAAGAGACTGGTCCTTTGGCCGAGTTCAAGAACGTCGCTATGATGTTCCTTAACGTCAACATGCAGCTTCTTACTCCCATCTTCATTGCTTCCAACTGGTTCCGTACTTACCAGTTCGATGCCATCAACGGAGGGCTCTTTACTGTTCGTACTCGTGGTTTGAACTCTGCTCTGTTCTGGATGGCTCAAATGCTTGGCGCCTTCCTTTTCGGACAGCTTTTCCTCGATAGCACCCGCATCAGTAAGAGAACTCGAGGTATCTATGGTTTCCTCATCGTTAGTCTTTGCTACACATTTAACTTCGGTATGTCTCTGTACTTGCAGACGAAGTACATGGGTGGTTTTGATAAGAATTTCCAGACATCCGAGGAGTGCAATAATAAGATTTGGAGCCCCTACACACACACCTGTCGGGAACGTTTAGATGTTGCCCAGAGCCGCATCTATTTCTTCCCCATTTGGATCTTTACTTTTTTTGGTTTCAATGAGGCTATGCTTCAAACATATGCTTACTGGATTATGGGTGCCATTACTGATGATTGTGATATGTCTGCCCGTTTCGCTGGTTACTACAAGGGTATCCAGTCTGCTGGCGCTGCTGTTGCTTGGTCTATTGACAACAATCTGTCATCGAACCCCAAGTCTTGGATTATCCAGTTCGCTATCTGCTGGGGCTTGTTTGGTCTTACCATTCCATTCACTTTTGGTATTGCCTTCCTTAGCATTAAAAGGGATCCTAGTGGTGTTGGGGAGATTGTGGAAGTTGGAGAAATTGGTAAAGAGCAAAAGTCGAATTTTGAGGCCTAAGAGGGTACAATGTATGAAAAGTTTAACGTTTTTAGTATGTATTATATAGAAACTCTACAAGCCAGTTAAGAAATGACGTCCATATGTTACGTAATAATCGTATATCAAGCCCAATTTCGACAATGATTTTTGGTAATAAAGCGAATCAAACCTAAAGGGTTGATTAAAGCATTGCTACAAATTACAAGGGGTTTTTGAAGTATTTAAAAATTTGTATAATTGTCTCTGTTAACCTATATTTGTGGTTAAGGATTAATAGAATTTAGATTGAGTGTTGTTGGTTGTGCTACATTTGTAATCAATTCTATCAAAATTTTAGAAAATGTGGGGGATAGTAAAATAAATTGGACTTGGGTTTATTTATGTGGCAAAATGTTTTTATACAAACCTGGTATGTTTAAGTATAGGGAATAATTAGCTGACATTCATTATGGATAGTGAGAGGGATGAGCACGAGTTCCTGTATCGGATTCTTTATTGTTGAAGAAATTTTAGAAGATCTTTATTGACGTAACCATGACCTATATTTAATTTTTAAACTTGGATAGGCTGGAAAATGAAAAATAATTTTTAGAAACAAAAAAATAGTGTTTTACACCATTGCCGTTCTTATTTATTGCTGTCAAGCTTGTTTTTAATTAGCATTTTATTAAGTAAAAAAACTAGAAAAAAGGCCTTTTATTTTGACTCAATAACTATTGATTGCTAAAAATATAATGGCGGATAACCATTCATGTAGCTCGATTTCAGGTTTCTTATTAATAAATTTATAAACTCCCCAGTTTCTATCTTTCGATAACCAATCTGAATGGAACCTTTTTCTTTTACAAAGTCAAACACGTTGGCGAGAAACTATTAAGTCATATTACTTTACTTCTTTTGCTCGTGCTATTTTAATTGGCACATCCATGCATTCGAAAGAGTGTTTTTCAGGCAGGATTTCTGAAAGACTAGGTTAGGAATATTGCATTATATTTTTTTTTTTTATTGGGTATCCGCCTATTCAATGTAACTGACCAAACTCATTTCATTACCAGTCAGCAAGTCATTTTACACTACGATTTGATACGGTATACCTTCCTTTTCCAATTCTTTCATTTCCCATTCGTTTTGTTTAGTACAAGATCCACCCTTAGGCCACCAATAAGGATAGTAGTAGGGTTATCCAATAAGGGCTTTGACTGATCCTGGGCAAAAGTATGTAAATAGAATCTCTACATCAAGTAATATTCCTTATGAATTAAAACTATCTGAACCATTTGTGAGATACCTTTAATTTTTAATTTGTTTTTTAACTAAAAAAAAATGTATAGCATATAATATATAAAAATAATTAATATTCCCAATATAATTTTCTATACTTTTAATTGTATTATACAATTCACATAAAATACATCTTACACGATCTAACTAATATATTTTATTGAAGTTTGGTAATGTTTTGCTCAAAGCCAAGAAGACATTGATTGGCTCTAATTAAATAGTATATTTAATTGGTCAACGAATTAGTCAGTCACATAGCATTAATTATTAATTAGTCGACACGCATTCAGCAATGAGATATTTCTCGGGTAATATAGAGAATAAACACCTTCCAAAAATAAAATGTTGTAATTAATTAATAATTAAATAATAGCTAGGTTAAATTCATAAAAATTTAAATTATTTTAAAACAGAGTTATTGCATATAGTTGGAGCACAGATGCTATGTATGCTCCTTATTTAATTTCTTAAACAAATCAGACTTAACCACTGATCGCCAATTAATATTATTATAGTTAATGCTAAATTAAACACGTTGATTTCATATAATTAACGACAAATGTCAAAGATAGTTGTTACTGGGGCCATCTTGCTGGCCTTGTTATATAACACCTAGGTTCGGATTTTCATCAAAATAAATACACGGTAGGCTGATATCCGAGATTATACTATAATTTTGGAATTAATTATCAAGTACAAATTAAGTAGGCCGTAATTGGACACATATATGCAATTGGTTGCAAAAAGAGGCCAAAGCTAAACCAACACATCAATTTTGCAGTTAAGTACTTGCTAAGTATAACTATATACACAAGATAGATTAAAATAGTTAGAACTATAAATAGGGAAAGGCAAGCTTCAAGTTAGTCTATATAGGGTGTACTATACCCTAAGAAGATATAGATCTTTGTCTGCAGCAAGATCGACAGATATTGTTTTACAACAAGACAAAGTAAGAATACCTTTTTATATATATACTCTGCCTATAACCATCATTTATGGTCCCATATGGATGAAGAGAAGAGCCTCTACGCAGATAGATATCAGGATTACTTATTGAAAGTTCACAGTCAAAGCATAAACAACAGGTATTTCATTATAAGGAAAATTTATGATATGTAACATACGTAAAAAGAAAAAGGGTTCCTTGTGTTATTTCTAATGATATTTTCAGACTTTAATAAAAAAATAAAATCACACAGTACCCGACAACAAGTTGGCCATACACAAATATGTGGGGTTTTTTCTTAAACAATATATATGAATTTGAGTAGTGGCTTTTACTCAGAGTGTTGAAACAAAAAAAAATGTAGGGAGACATACCCTGCTTTTATTTTAAGCCGTTGCTATGACAATAAAATATGTCAGGTGGCGAGCATGGTGAAAAAGATGGAAGTCTCACTTCAATTATAGTATGGTGAATTTATACTATTCTAAACACACCTTTCGTGGTGAGGCTGAAATCAAATTAAACCGTATACCTAATATAGTATACAGAAATTAATCACAATATAAATCCTTACTACGTAAGTTAGATGGTGAATTTCTACTCTTGATTGTTCACTGATAAAAAATAAATAGAATATATATTATACTTTAATATAAATAATTGGAGAATAATTGCACCAAATAACACGTGTTGCAACACGGATCATTATTCAACTTTTAGTAGCGATCGTCTATCCCATAACATGGAAAGGCTTTTCTTCTCACTACTTTTTTTTCACACACATTTAAACAATAACCCAGGTAGGCATTTACTTAGTAGAGTAGTGTATTTTAATTAAAAGAAAATAGAATTCCGTTGAGTTTTCCTACTCTCTTCGCTGTTCTTTTCAATAGTAAGGCGGACACCAGCGCACATGTACACTTCATACGTTTCATATTTCCTTTATTTCATTTGTAATTATATATATACGTTATAAACCATTCAAAAAAAGCTTACGGTTATCTCAAGGGGTTCAATAAAGAATCTGAATTTCATTTAAGCTTCATTGTTCCAGAGAAAAATATCTAGATACTACAAGATAAGCATGGGCAAAAGAATTATTTGGGATATATTTGCAAAATATTTACTCGCTAATCGGAATGAATGGGGTTTAAATTTATTGGGTACAATTTCTATCTAGATTGTCTTAGATATAATGAGGTTATTGGCGCATATTTATCAGTAGAATAACAGATAAAAAAACATTTGACTAATAGAAAATATAGCCAATAGGAAATATAACCAATAGGATAGCGTATGTAAACATTTCAGTTAAGTTCATGTCCATTACGGCTCTGGTACAGTAAAACCAGTAAACAAGTTATTCAATATTTTGCACTCACTCAAATAAAATTATTATTTAATAATACATTAAATAATTTTAATAATATAAATATTATAAAAAAACCATAATTATTGCATTGAGTACGAGGCTACTGCATTATTCATTCTTAATTCTGGCCTTGACCAGTAACTGTATCAGCTCCCTCATTGGCTTCTTACATAAATCTGTATTTTTAACATAATATTTGTATCGTCTAAAACTAATTTGCATTACACTTGCAATGCTGGATTGCCAAAGCTGATCATATATTAACATATTATATCATTGATTAATTAGTAAGTGTAAGCATTTTAATCAGTAATTAATGACCAATTAAAATTCAATTATGAAAAATTACTTAAAAAAATGTCAGGACATTTTTATTTTCACTCTTTGGACAGTTTCCTCTGTGGATTTCAACCTATGCAGTGAGTACGTATCTCATGCATGTTGCATGTTTAGGGTGACACCAACTATTGCAAGTAGCGAACTTAAGATAAGAGTTGTGTTGGAAAAAAAAAGTTCAATGCACTTTTACAGCATATTCCTTCATGTTACAAGACCGTTAGCTCCGAATGAACACTGTAGTTCGGCCGAAGTTCTGATAAACGGATCATGAAATGATCGGTCTTGTATTAGTTAATCGCATAACTTCCTTAACCAGGTAAATTGATGTGTCGATACAAAGTAAGCAAGCATTTGCTAACGAGCCATTCAAATGAGGACACAACAATAAGATTATCGAGATAAGATCAGACAATGCTAGTGGGCCTCAGCGATCTTTTGGTAAAATGTATTACCCAATAAGGATCGTTACAATCAGTCCTATTTATTTATTTATTTACATTAACGAACACGGCTATGGGGGTTAACCAAAATTAACACCCGCGATAAACAAAGGTCAGGAAAGTATAAAAAAAACAATTTTTTAATAATAAATACTGTTTTCAGTCGTAAATATTTACTATTTAATCTATGTTTTTTTTTTTTTTTTGTATCATGCCTATAGTTCTCAAAGAAGCTATTGAAAATAAGGACTAGTATCTGTTGTACTGAGTTCTATCTGGCTGTTGTCATGAAATAAAGGGCAGGCTAAAACTCTAGATAGCTGTTCTTAAATCTCCTTCTGTTTAATAAAGGATAAAAAAGCTTTTAGTTTCTTAACTGGCAATGTATTGTGTATGTAATAACTGTAATCTAATTGTGGCTGTGCAGTGTGTATATATATTACTCTTTTATACTTCCCCAACCTTCGTTGATGGTGGATGTTAATTTAAGTTAGCATCCACATAGCTGCTGTGTTCATTAATGTAAATAGAATCGATTGTAAAGACCCTTATTGGGTAATACATATGCATAAAAGATAACCAAGGTCCACTAGGATTTTCTGATCTTCCCTCGATAATCTTATACTATCATGTCATCACTTGGGTGGCTTGTTATCTAACCCATTAATATAAGTACTTAGATATTATGTATTAATAAATCAATTCAACTTAATAAAAAGAGCTATGGCATTGACTAATATTAAACCGGTCATCCCATGATCTATTTTGTTATCAGAACTTTGGTCAAACTATGCGTTTGTTCAGAATTAATGGTCTTGTAAGATAAAGGAATAAGCTATAACAAAGAATCATTGGAGGCTTTGGTTCCAACACATTCTCTTGACCTGATAACAGTCTATGCTATCATAGCAACACAAAACAAATATTGAAATAAAAACAAGCCTCATCAAACTTTTGAGTGCTTGGCAAGCTGGGCTAGTCATGGTCTTTGTCAAAGAGTCCGGTGCTTGTATTTGTGTCGAGGCCCATTTTACTATTTTCTTTCAATTTTCAATTGCTTCCCTAGTGTACCAGTACCTCACTCTGATGCATCTCGGTTGTTTGGGCAAACAGGCTTTATGTGTAGTCTCAAGGCACTCGGGTTGTCCTCATACAAGGTAGCTAACTGATATTCAATTCCTAGGCAATCCAACAATGATGTGATGTATTTTTTCTGGATGCATCTGTTGAAGGCTATGAACTTGGCTTTGATGGAGTTTTGATTACATGCACTTTGTTTCTTTTTGAACCAGTCCACTAAGCCACCAGCAAAGAATATAGTATATTTTGACACACTCTTTGCATCAATTAGGCTGGCTTCAAAATCCACATTACTATTCCAGCAATTTGAGTTATTCTTTGCAGTACAGAACTCCATTGTTCTAGTAAGGTTGATATATTTCAGGACGTGCATGCACAAGTCCCAATGGTCCTTACTGAGCTGTAAACGAAATCTTAAAAAGGAACTTACAACTAATTGGATATCACCTTACGTCAATCTCACCATTTATAATAGGCAACTAATGGCACTCGCATAAATTGTGATGTCACATAGCTCTTTTTCTATTGGATCGCTAGTAGTTGATTTTAAATGCTCAGAAAGAATCAGGCTATGCATTGCGTTTCCTTTTTCTTGACCATAAGTAATTACCAACTCCTGGATGTATCCACATTGGGAGAGCTTGTGGCTGTTGTCAGATCTTTTCTCAATTGTGTAGCCTAGGAAACTTGCTGGGAATCTACAGTTCTTGATATTAAAAGTTTTGGTAATGGTCTTGATCAAAACATTCTTGTTTTTTAAATCTTCAGGCACTACTAGAACATTGTCTACACAGAAGCACAGGCATAATAATTTAGTAGTACTATGGGAGACATAGAGGCATGGGTCTTCCTTAGTCAGATACATGTGTATTGATTTTAGGAAAGTGTCCAGTGTCTAATTCCATAGCAATGAGCTTTCAGGAAGAGCACACGGGCTATGCTTGAGACAGCAGATTATCTCAGGATGGTCACTATCTTCCATAATCGGTGGCTATTCCATGTACAATGGAGTTTTCAAATATGCATGTAAATAGGTATTAATGATATTTAGCTGAGTAATATTATATCATCTAGCCATGGCAATGTTCAGAAAAACTTAAACCTGTAACAAAAAAAGTCACCACGAAGCTTATGTCAAAAAAATTAAGATATTTTTTCTGCATTGATTCCTAAGCCAACAGGTAAGCCTTGCGTTTAGTTACTTATACCTCATTGTCACGCTTGCAGTGAAACACCCAGAGACTGTGCAGGATAGTTTTTCCCTTTGGCTGAGGTACTAGGTCCCAAGTGTGCTAAGTGTTGATGGTGATTAATTCCTGCTTCATTGCTTTGACCCACTTTAGCTTGTCACACGAGTGCATTACATGTGTTACTCTCTTGGGATCATAGATCCCAAGCACTTTAGCATAGTTTTCTGAAGTTTTCATTGCACTGGCAGAAGTGTAGAAAAAAAAAACAACTGTGCTCCCCATATTCCCATATCTTTTTTCACTTTGAATAGTTAGTGAGGCATAATTTGAGCGTTGGTGTTGGTTGAAAACTTTTTCTGGCCTATTCATTAAATTGCACTCTCCCTCTGGCTTGGAAGAGGTGTTTGTAGGTCTGTGTTAATTAATGTATGTGAATAAGCCATTGACTGCAAACAGATTTTCCAATTCGAAAATTGTCTCACCTTAAAAAAATAAACTGTTTTTAATGGAATAAAACTGCTTTGGTTTTTCAGTCAAAGATCAGCCAACCACGCTAGTCACTGGCATAGCTGCGCATGTACCCCAGGCATCCCTGAGGTGAGAAATTTTCTTTTATCTCAATGCTGTTGAGGCAATAAATAACTTTGCATTTGAAAGCATAAAGATGTTCCACTCCTGGTCCAGAGGGTGTAAGGGACTTCGTCATGTGAGACTGTCTTCATTGGGGATAGGTTGTGGGTGAAAATGGCTACTTTAAGTGTATGGTCCCAGAAGTAGTGTAGAATATATGTGTGGTTCATAGAGCTTCTGCACATATTTATACTTTGGCGGTTTATTTTCTTAGACGTGCCATTGCTTTGGGGTGCGTAGGGGATGGCAACATAATGTGAAACGCCACTTTTCTCAGGAAAAGTGGCAAATGTAAAGAACAGATACTCATGCCCCTGGTCTTTGAATAAGGTGGTAATTACAAAGAGAGTATGTAGTGTTTCTGCATGGGCAAACAAATTCTTGAAGTTGGGAAGAACGTCTCCCTTTATTTTCATTAAAAAAACGGAAGTGAAATGGGTGTAATCGTCTATAAAAGTGATAAGCCATTTAAAACTGAAATGAGAGAGGTAAAGAGGACCAATAACGTCATAGAAAATGTACTCTAGTGCCCAGCTAGAATGTATACTGTGGGAGGGGAATTTCTTCTACACAATCTTATTGATATCATAGGTGTCATGATGCTGACCCTGTTGTGATGCAGGCATATGCTGATCCCGAGATTAGAAAAACTGTTATAAACGGTGATGAGAGCAGGGATGAGAGCCGCGAATCAATTTGTCATGCTACATATTGCAACTAATGGCTGCAGTTGCACAGCCCTCCCCTTTGAATAGATGGACGTTTTATGTAGCATCCAGTTGTGTTGTAGGGGCCTGGAGAAGATGACAAAATACTTGTGCAAGAGATCCAATGGGTAAGATAATACTCGCATTCAACAAATAGATATTGCAACCAAATGTTTCCCCTGCGAGGAAAAATTACCATAACTGTGACTGTAACTAGGTCATCATAAAAAAATGTTGTGACTCCCTGATTATAAAGTGGTGGGATAGAAAGCAAGTTGAGAACAGTTGTGCTAGTGTAGAGAAAGTCTTGGAGTACCACATCAAGCATGCCTTCCCCAATCGTGGCCCTAAGATTGATGGTACCTTGAAGGGTGGCTGTTACAGTTTCCCCTGTGCACACGGTGATGCCAACATGTGTAGGAGTGAGGTCTCCATGTATGACGGATTCTGCAAATATGGCGGCTAACCTTACTATCAATAATGAATGCATACATTGGAATAGCATGATACCTTTAGAAGATGGAACGTAGCAACCCAGCAAAGTTGTTGGTAGCCTTCCCGTGTTGCTTGGTGTTGAACGGTACATAAGGGTCTTCAGCTATGTAAATAACACCAACCAAAGTGGAATTTTTTAATCTTTAGAGTAAAGGATTTTCCAAAGTTAAGACCCTTAAAATTTAGAGAGCGTTCATGAGTGTTGTCAATATCTCAATGATTGGAATGGAACTTACATGATGGAGTGAGAAGTGATACTTTGGTGTCCGTTCTGTCCTTGATTGAACGTTCTGCTCTTAATCAGTGATTACGAAAACCTTGATGTGGAGCATGTGTTGTTGTTGTCTAGTCATTTTGAATAGGATTTTTTGTATTATGGTCTGCTCCAAGGTGGACCTTCAGAATGGCAATTGTGTAGAAGAGAATCTCTCAGGTCCACCTGGAACCTGATGTGGTTCAGAGGCTATCAAGGCAGGTTCTGTATTCTGCACGTTGGTGTAGAATGTTAATGGCAGAGGTGACTATACATCCTTCAGCATTCTGATACTGGGAATCAATGGGATGCAGGGCAGTAGTTCTGTAACGCAGGAGAAACAGGGCTCCTATTTCCCCATGACGAATATGGGCCTTGATCAAATCTACATAGTAATGGTTAAAGAACAGATCAGATAACGTCCTGAAAATCCATTTTATTTTAAAAATCCTGCTAAAAGACTATTCATTGATATCGGTATTATCGAAACCAGCAACTACCTTTTTGTGAATACCCACCAAACATGTGAAATAGTGGCTTACAAAGCGCTCTAACTTTTGGGGAACGCGTCCTCTATATACTAGATCACAGTCAGCAGGGTTGGGTTCAGTGTCAAAATGGAATTGGCATGCCTGTGTACTACAAAAAGCATAAAGGTCTTGAGTCCACTAAAGGAAAGAGCAACTCACTGGTTGATGGGCATAGTACATATTTTTAGGATGGTGGGGAATAATTGGAAGGGTCAATTCATCAATGGAAGGTTTTGGACCATTTCATCCAGACCCTCCGGAGATTGCCTGGTAAGTGTGTTGTTTATTAGAGGAGAGATAGACCACAGGAATTGTTCCAAAATTGTTGCCGCCTCCATTGTTGTCTCCAACTGGAGGAGCATGACGTCTAAGGATAGGTTGGGTTTTGGAGCCTCAGTCATTGAGATATCATTTTGAAAGGATTGAGTAGAATTTGTTTTGTAAAGGTCTTGATCATCTCAGCTATTTCCTTTATTTTGTTTATTAATGTAGTGGTCGAGCCTCAGAATTCTTCAAGACGTGCATTAGTTGTTGTAGTGGAGGAGAACTCGTGCGTTTCTGCTTTTAAAGCAGCATTAAATTGTTCAAAATGTTCATTAAGCATAGCGGTGGACTGTGCCAATTGTTGCCGTGAATCAATTAAAAACTGCATGGTTTCAGCATCCCTTTTGTGATTTGTTGTTGGAGGGACATGAGAGCGGCATTGTAGGTCAGTGGTTTAGTGTTAACCATTACTGCAAGTGGTGGAGTGACTGGGGTAAGAGGAAGATTTGTATAGGGAAATGTGAAGTTCAATGCTATACTTATATATGCAGTGATTCACTGGTGTGATAAGGTGGTCTTAGTGACGTCTGAAAATGTAGGACCACTGAGTAACTGAGCAATGTGCTTTGTTGTAGTTGGGTATCTGAACAGAGATAGGAACCAACAGTAAAGACTGTGCTGAAGTGGATTCAGCAATATGTAGAAAGTGGTGGCTTAAAGTAGGAGCATGACAAGGGTCAATAACTATTTTTGCAAGTAAGACTAGTATCTGTTGTACGGAGTTCTATCTGGCTACCGTCATCAGATAAAAAACAGTTTAGAACTCTAGCTAGCTGCTCTTGAATCTCTCTCTGTTGATCAATAAATCCAGAAGCTTTTAGCCTCTGACTTGTTGATGTATTGTATGTGTAATAATTGTAATATAATTGTAGTTATGTGTATATAGTTTTGATATTATTATTATTAAAATAATCAGCACCAAAGTCAACTAGTGGACCTTCTGGTAAAGTATCTAGGTTATCTACTTCAACTTCTTTGACAGCTATAGACATAATATGAAAAACTATAAGTACATAAATTGAATAATAAATATTGACGACTGAGAACAGTATTTATTATAAGTTGTTTTTGTTCCTTTCATAATTTCTTGAACTTTGTTTATTGCGGGTGTTACTTTTGGCTAACTCCCATATGGCTGTGTTCAATAATGTAAATAGGACTGATTGTAAAAATTCTCATTGACTAACATAATTTTACAAAAGATCCCTGAGGTCCATTAGAATTGTCTGATCTTATCTCGATAATCTTATACTATCATGTCCTCATTTGAATGATTCGTTAGCTAATACATTAACGTTAAGTGTTTGAATACTATGTATTGGCAAGTCAATTTAATCTGATTAAAAAAGTTACGTTAATAACTAATATTAGACCGATTATCCCAAGATCCGTTTTGCTACCAAAACTTTAGTCGAACAATGTATTTGTTTAGAGTTAATGGACTTGTAACATAAAAGAACAAGCTGTAACAAAAATGCATTGAACACTTTGGTTCCAACAGAAGTTGAAATAGACAATTCAGATACTTACTAGAATACCAACTGGTTGATTCTGGTGTTGATTCTTCTGATAGTAATAATACTTTAACCTTACACACACAATTACAATTGAATTACAGTTACTCATATAAATACATCGCCAGGTAGGAAGTTAAGATTATTTATATCTATTAATCAACAAGGGAAAATTCAATAGCAGCTTGGTAGAGCTTTAGCCTGCTCTTTACTTGACGACAACAGTCAGATAGAACTCAGTACAACGTGTACTAGTCCTATTTCCAATAAGCTGCATGGCTTTTATTTGGTATCACCACAGAATGCAGAGTCCTCAATTTCTCTCATGGAAAACTTTTTAGACTTTCAATATGTAAATTATTTATATAGAGTATTTTAAAATCCATGAGTACTTAATTAAATAATTATAGCTATAGTTATTTTGCCTATGTTGTATATGTGGCTATATTTGACATCTTCAACCAATGAGTATGACAGATTGAAAATCATCCTGGTATACTTGCTCAGTCAAAATAATATTTGCCCATTATACTATTATTAAAGCATTTTTTACAATAAAGATGAAAAAACTAGATTCAGATGTAGTTACAATAATATTAACGCAAAAGGCATTTGTGATTGCAGTCGCAAACATTATTAGTAAAACATTTTGAGCCAATGAAGTTATTCATAGATTAGGTATTGTATATTTATTAGAATTGGGGAAAAATCCATGAGAAATTTATAATCCTTACTTAGTATAAGAAATAGAATTATATAGCATATATTGTAAATCAATATGTGACTATATGATATTATAGCAAAACCTATATATGTAATCCTTATTATAAGAAATATAATTGCATAACATATAATCACATATTCATTTAAACTGTATGATACCACTACTGAACCTATATACCTCCAACTAGATTGTCTTATTATTTATTCTTAAAACATTCATCACTATTAATGTAATAATATATGAAAAGGGAGATGGTAATATAACACCTTAGGCCTCTCATGACAGCCGACCAATCAATTGTTTTAGAGAAAATAACCAAAAGAAAAGTGATTTTTATGTTATGTTGAAATGGTAAAATATAGGGTAAATATACCGTCTTTATCTTAAGCTGTTACCCTGGCAATGACACATGTCAGGTGGTGGACTATAATGTAAGCAAAACTAGAGGCTCTTATTCAGCCACACGATAGTTATTTTATACCATTCTAAATACATTCGATACAGTGACACTGAATTCCGATCCAACTACATACCTAATATAGCATAATATTCGGGAATTAAGCTCAATCTGAGTCATTAATACGTAGCTTTGATAGATATTTCCGCTATTATCATCCATGTTAGCTAAATAATACTTAGTAGTGATTAATAGCAGATTATGAATAAATAGAATATATTTTATATTATAATACAAACAGATAATTAATATATTGCTCATTATTACAACACCATACTCTTATTGGTCGTCTACTAAACTAAAACAATATATTGTGATAAAATAAGCAGACATATAATTTGATAGAAAACAAAAGAAAAAAAAAAGAAAAAAAAGACATCAAAGCCAGTATACAACAAAACTTAACCGGCATCCTAAAACCTGATAGCATTTCTAGTTTCTAGATTGAATTGATCTTGGAAAGAAATAAACAGGCTCGGTCCCAGTTTATGTTTTCTTTTTAAATTAATTAAGGAATCATTGTAACATACATATTACACATGTTTCAACATTTTATTCAATGAGATACAAAACTCTGATTCCCATTCTAAATAATAATAAGCATTTGCATTAATGCAATGACATGACCTTTACCCAATAATACAGTCCCTACACAACATTATCCTACAGTGAATAAAGCAGAATATAAATTAAAAAATTAATCAAGCCATCCCATTAGCCGCTATTACCCTTTTCCTCAGTACGAATACTATTAATCATTTGTGAAATAGTTTTTACCCTATCAAAAATCCCCTCCTTATCAGTCTCAACCAATAGGGTACCAGCTAATTGAGCAAACTTATCTGGATGCCATCGTAAGGTTTCCTGTCTCAACCTACTCTTCATAACCTCAACATCTGAATGGTCTATATCACATAGTAAAATATCCTTAATATCCTCTTCTTTCTGACTGGGCCAGGGTATATCATTATATGCTAACTGTAGGTTGTTAGGAAAATTATCCAATGAGATGGCAGAGATATGTTGAGAGAAAGAGGTCCAGGCTAGCTCATAATCTGTATGGGCCTGTAGTGATTGGATGGTAGTTGAGTTGAGACCAGGGAAACACCAATGGGAACAATTGCTTATAGAATATAAGATAATACAATATAATATAATAGAGCAAAACATAGAATAATCTAATATTGCATTATTTTATATTTTAATGAAGAAGTTCAGCTTATTATTAATAATAATAACATATAACACACTATTTCTCTTTCTCTATCTTTATATTATACTATACTAATATAATAATAGCATACAACAACAATATAATTTATCGATCACTGTCGCTATACTATACTAAAGCATTAACAAATCACCTACCTTTTTAATCATTTCCCTCTTCCTCTCCTCCCTCCTTTTAATCTCCCTCTCTAATTCGTCCTTTATCATGCGCTGTGTCTTTTCATTCTTTCTCTTTTTCTCATTTTCCAACCTTCTCTTTTCTTCTTCTTGATTTTTCACCGTGGGGGGGTCCAAAGCAGCTGATTTTCGATACATTTGACGGCCAATCATTTGTCTCCATTCTTCATCGCTGTGAAATTCATTAAGAGGTACCATTGAAAGTAGCATAGTATTAGTACCATGGTGAATCAAACTGAACCGAGCCAAACCAAACCACTTGGAATTGATTGAAATTGACAGAGAGATATCAAGGAGTTAAAATAGTGTAATCCAATACAATGTGTGAAGTAATATTTAAAACTATGGAGCAATTAGAAATTAAAATTAAAGTCATTTTACTTGTATATTTTATTTTATTTTGTTTTGTTTTATCTTTTCTATATATAGTATAATTGTTCCCACCCTGTAGTAAAATACTAAAATGTTTTTATCGTAGCTTTATTATGATATTATATTATATTATATTATATTTATTATTATATTGTTCTTATTTCTTTAAATTTCAAGTTAGGGTTTTTCCTTACTATGCTAATTAATATTTGAATTGATAATATAATTGTATATACAGATAAAAGTTTGCAAGTTACTTTAGTATTAGTTCTTTAAAGGGAATATGATGGAGAAATAACTAGGTAAACATCAGTTTTAAGTTTTTCGTTCTCTTTACTTTCTCTCCCTCTCTCTCTTATGTTATTCATACTCCCTAAGAGCAAACCATCTTAAGCTTTTGTACATGTCTTTAATACCTATCCTCTCCTACTCCTCAATTTTTTTTCATACATATATACATACATACATACATACATATATACATACATACATATATACATACATACATATATACATACATACATATA
>NAOQ01000008.1:425527-438734 GCA_002751075.1 Ichthyophonus hoferi
GTCTATCATGATACAATGGATTGCAGACTCAAACCCACAGATCACAACTATTGCAAATTCTTTGCAGATATTAACAAGGAAAAGGCTGCAGCATCTACCAAATGTGTAGAATACATGAATCTGGCCACTATAGCAAAGTCTGGGGCCATCACCAATGCTGCTCATATTGGTAAGACACTCAGAGGCAGCTCACAGGAGGCACTAAACACAACTGCCTTTATTGTTGATTCAGCTGCCTCCATGCACATTTTTCCCAAGCTATTAGCTTTTTTTTGAAACTGAAGTGGTGGATATACCAGTGAAAATGACAAATGACACCTCAATACAAGCTTTCCTAGAAGGGAAGATTGCTTTATGCCTCTATGTAGGCCCAGAGATAATGCTAAACAAAGTGTTGTTCATTGAGAATGCCCCAGTGGGACTATTTTCTCTACCAGCCCTGGATGACAAATCTATCACTACCACGTTTTATCGCAATGAATAAATAGTAATTAAGAAGGGTGATCACCAAATTTTGACAGCTATGAACCTTGACCACAAACTTTTTGCTCTGTATGCCGACCTATTAAATGCATCTTCTTACACCACAATCTACAGAGCAATCGACTATGACATCACCGGAGCCACATGTTTGGCCACGTGGCTCAATTCCACAGATCAATTCAAGCCTCCAAGTTTGATATTTTCAGCTGCCACATGTACACTTTGGCATAATAAGTTTATGCATCTTGGTCAGGATTGCTTACATGGGGCTCTAAACCACTCTAATAAACCTATTTCCAGGGTCAACAGTTTTATATGTAACCGCTGTGTCCTATCTAAAATTGTCCATGCTCCTTTTCCATCTAGAACAAAGCAATCCACGTGACTTGGTGAATGAATATACAGTGATGTCACCAGTCCTTTAATTAAGGGCCAAAACCATAAGCATTGGATTGTAATGTTTACTGATGACTACATACACTTTGTCATTGTTCCTTATGAAATCAAAATCTGAGGTGTCACACTGTTTCAAAGCCTACAAAACTACTTTGGCCATGCATTTCCCTTTAAAGATTGTAATTCTCTTTACTGATCAAGATGGAGAGTACATTTCTAGTCAATTCCAGCAATACCTCTACCATGAAGGAATCACCCATCTCACCACTCTCCCTTATGCCATGCCAAGTAATGGCCTGAGCGAGAAAATGGATTGTCAGCTCATTGGGATGGCAAGGACAACCCTTCTCCAAGCTAGCATGCCACCTATATTCTGAGGATTTGCATTCCAGGTGGCAACCTATACCCACAAATTAACTCCAACAAACGTGCTCCCTACTCCCTGGAAATATCCCTCCCTACAAAATGTCGACCAAGCAACGAGCACACGTCAGGCAACTCAGAACTTTCAAAACCAAGGTATTCTATCAGGTTGATGACGTCAACATCAAAAACAAGTTCTCTGCCAAAAGGAGAATTGGTGTACTTTTAGGCTATGATCTACAACAGTTAGATTGGATAGTGATCGACTGGGTATCACGAAGAGTTTCCATAAGAAGAAACCTAATATTTTTTAAGCATGTATTTACATTCAGCACCAATGAAGAAGTCAGCATGAACCCTTTTATAATATCGTACAAAAATCTCCCACAGAAGACTTGGGGAATGACCTCCCTCTTTTAGGACACATATTTCATCAACATAATCATGCCCAACACTACCCAGCTCTTGTTGAAGAGCAACAGTTATTATCAACATCATTTTCATTACCTACCAGCAATCAATCAATCAATCAATACCGTTGATCTACCACACCAACCAATTGGCATACTGCCAGTGAGGGAGTGTCAACATTTACCAGCAAGTGAGGATCAACTACAAGAAGAAATGGACCAATTGGATGAAGATATCCTAGTTAAGAAAATAAGGAAATGAAGCCACTATGCACCATTGACCACTTGATTAAGAACTATATACTCTATGGCTCCTCACAAGGTGAACCAACAAGTGGCATTTATTGAAGCTGTTTGCTCCCAAGCCACCAGTTCTTATCAGGAGATTCCTGATATCATAGACTCCAAGAACCTTAAGCAGACTCTTAGGGCTTATGACAAGCTTCAATGGTTCAGGGTTATGAAAATAGAATTGGCCAGCATCAATGAGTATGGTGCCTGGACACTAGCTCTATAACCACCAGCTGGTACCACTGTCCTCAGATCGCTATGGGTGCTTCACTGCAAGTGTGATGAGAAAAAAACACTTATTGCTCATAAATCAAGACTGGTGGCCCAAGAATCACAAAAAACCAAGGATGTTGACTATCATGATGTCTCATTCCCTGTATGTTCATTTTTATTTTTTTATTTACTTCTCGCAATTGCAGAAGCCAAAAGGTATGATCTATCCCAGCTTGAAATCAGGTTGGCATACTTGCATAATTATCTGAAGACACCAGTTTATATGGAACAACCTCCAATGTATGCAGATACCGAAAAGAAAAACTACATGTGTAAACTAACAAGAGGTTTCTATGGACTAGGCATCTTCAGAATACTATGGAATCTGGCAACGGACAACTTTCTGCCATCAGTGTATTTTTTCCCTATGGAATCCTAGCCCTGCCTATACATGTGTAACAATCCTGAAAAGTGATTTATGCCTTTAGCAATATATGTTGATGTTATTCTCCTATGTTCTGAGAGGATGGAAGGCCATGACGAATTCATTAAGAAGATATCTAAATGTTTTCTGATGAAATCTGCAAGATTTCCGTCATCCTTATTTGGGTACAGCATTGGAAAAATAGAAACCGGCTGTATAACACCTAGCCAGTCTGGCTACATTTTGGAATTCAAACAAAGCTATGACCAACACAAAGGCCTTCCTACGCATTCTCTCATTCTAGGAGAGTATCTGAAACTTGCGAATTTCGAGAATCTAGATCAAACTTCATGCGACAGCACCACATACTGTTCGTTAATTGGATACTTCGATGGGATTGCCAAAAGCTTGAGAGCCATTATCTCATTTGCAGTATCCATGCTATTAAGATACATGGCAAAACTAAAACCAAACATGTACCACTATGAGTTGTTACTACGCCTCCTGAGGTACCTCAGCACGTACAATGGGGACACCGTAGTATATTGTTCAGGACCTATCAAGATAACTGCCTACTCTGATGCCAACTTTGTCAACAAGCATTACGGGGATAGGAAATCTACTACTGGGTATGTCATATTTATTGTAGGTGGCTTAATATATTGGTCCAGCAATAGACAATCTATAACTGCATTATCGGACTGTGAATCTGAATAATACGCTGCAATGTCAGCATGTTACCAACAAGTGACTTACATCACTGGCATTTTGGATGGACTACGTTTTGATTCAGGATGTATAGCATTATATGGGGACAATACTTTGGCCATCTGTTTGAGTTTCCACAAGTGCGTGCCCAAGAATACACGCCACATTGCTTTCCGTTTCCACTACATCGGGGAAGCAATAAGCAAAATAAGATTGAAGTCAGAAGCATATCATCTGTGAATCAGGCGGCCAACTGTCTCACCAAGTGTCAAGGACCGTGTCCTTTTCAACAAGCCAAGCGTCTTCTTCTCCTGGCCCCAGGACCTTAGTGCTATGTATTATCAGGCATCCTTTTAGAACACGAGCAACTCTATCAGGATCATCGCAGACATGTCGCTTCTACAATCTCAAAACTCAAGTTAGTAAGCCTGTGGGGGAGTGTCCAAAATATTCATGACAGCTTTGCTCGCTGCACAGTTACAGTCTATTGTTTTATGTCTATTTATCCTAAGATATCTTATATTGGCTAATTATTGGTTTTATTAATTCTATATTGATGTCAATTCAAGCAACTCATACATTAACTGGGAATATTGGTTGATTGCATAATTTTCAATCTGGTAAATTGATTTGTCAATACATATTATGCGAGCAGTTAAACCAATGAGGTAGGTAGCTAAAAAGCCATTTTAGTCAGTATATTTTGAAATTGGATTACTGCGATAGCAAAGATCGAGGAAGTGTAAAAAACACAAAAACAACTAATAATAAACACAGACTCTATCCTATTTCTGTACGGGCTTTGTGGGCGGTTCTTTTCAACACTTTTTATCAAAGGTGCAACACATTTAGAACATTTATTAACAAAAGCCATATATTGACCAATTGATCCGAATCAGTATAAATATAAGTTATAGTATGCTATAATATAACTGGGTATAATAAAACAAATCATACTATTTATACAACCACCTGTGTAGACATAACTCAAGGCATACAATTTTCATTTACTACTATTACCATTTCTAATCTGATATTAAATTTTTTCTAAAAGAATTCGAAGATGACATATAATATACAAAGCAACCAACTTGGACATACTGCTGAAACATAAAGATGTTCGATTGCATTTACAATTATTTATATAGATGCTTGTACTTTACCATTAACATGAGTGGAATTACTAATATATTTCATTATATAGATAAATAATTAAGATGGTTTGAACTAATAAAATATCTATAGCACTTGCCATGGAAACCATTCGGTCAGAGATAATTGTATAGATAAATACAATAATTAGATAATGTCTATGTATTTCCAGTCTTACTATACTATCTTTTATGTGGCTATTTTCTCTAAATCTATATTTTAAGTCTTTTATCCTAATTATTTCATAGACAAACTTATTCTATCTCCGATGTTTGTCTAGCAACAATGTGGTCGTTCTCACAGGCAAATACAATCCATAGCACCCCTTTCTTTTCTCATAAGGCATTATATAAACTGTAATATAATATACTTGTTGTTTTCCTGATCAAAATAAAATAATGAGAAGCACAACTTCAGTAAGATTTTAAATTCACTCGGAAACAAATAAATGAAATTCAAGTTGTTTTATTAAAATTTATTTTAAAATGACAACTAAATGATGTTGCCCAATGCAGTTGAAAAGACTCCAAATAGGCTTAACAAAAAGTAAAGAATTTACTACCATGTAATACAATATTGGAACATAATTTTAGAAATGCACTCAGTTTGTCAGAGGTTGTTAAAATCATGAACCAATCATATGAATAGTTATATTAAAACATCATTGTGCATTGCTAAATTATATTTTAATTCAATATATACCTTAAAAATACTAGGAAGTTCCCATTCTTTTCAACATAGAACAATATACTAGCATTTCCCGCCAACATAACAGTTTTAAGACAAAAAATCAACGGCAATAAAAGAACACCAACAAAAAAGCAATAATACAACACTTACAACCAACAAAAACTACAAAGGCAATAAACAAAACATTTTCCAAGTAGGAGCATTATCAATACATGGCTATATGCTCTATTAATGTTCTTCTAAATCAATCATTAAAACAGTTTCGCAAACCCTCCGACACTGACACTGTCATAGTGAGGCCAGTACAGCTGTTATTGGGTTGCATTTTTATATCCCGGGATCCGAGTTATGTCAGAACAATAAAATAATGTTCTAACTAGATAAATCCCGGTGTTTATAATACAGAAATTGAAAACTTGAAACGAAAATCACGTCAATAAATATAAGTCCGTATTTATAAAAACACAAGTAATTATTTAAGTCTGGCAATAGTAACCACGATTCAGTTGAATATAACATTTAACAGAAGACACGTAAAATGATTAAAAACAAGTATTTAAAATACAATACGTGGGCAGTGTTGCATAAAAATAAAATACACTGCCAAAACGGCAAGATAAAGAAGAAGGAAGTCTTTATTATGTTGAGATTTCGCTTAATCGAACATGCCTGTATCAGAAGATGTATATCAGTATTTGTTCAATTTTGACAATATTCGCAATTAAAAAATCACAGTGATATCAGGTTGTCAGAGGTTGTTAAAATCACGAACCAATCATACAAAATGAAAACTTTTTATCATCATTTTCACCGTTTACAAAGTACATACTCACGCCCAACTAAATATATGTATGGCAAAGCAAATAAACCACAAAAGTATATGCAAAAAATAATAATAGCAAGTAAACTTAAAAACAAGTGAACACTTAAAAATTAGATAAAGACTTACCGAAACCCATGTCAACGTCCTCATCGGAGGACTCCTCCTTCTTGGCCTCCTTCTTGGCCTCGGCCTTACCCTCAGGGGCGGCCTCAGTGGCGGCAGCGGCAACAGCGGGACCAGCGGCACCGGCGGTGGCAGAGCCAACGCTAGAGAGAAGAGACTTCATGTCAGCACCGTCGAGGGCACGGGCGAAGAGACCATACCAGAATTGGTCAACACCCTTCACACCAGCAGTGTGGACGAGGGTCTCGAGCTTGTCGGCAGTGATCTCGATCTCGTCATCCTGGAGGATGAGAGAAGCGTCTGTACAAGACTGATTGTCAATGATAGATTACGAGATTGGATAGAAGTCTGCTCGTTTAAATAAGTACAAAATATCAGGCATATTATAATGCAAAGCATCAATGTACATTATGAAAGGTAACGCATTGCTCTTATCTTTAATAAATTCATTATCAATGTTTCGCCATGTTACATGTTACATGTTACATGTTACATGCACAAAGGCATGTATTCCGATCGGTATCCTATAATATCTATAAAACGACTGAACTTCCAGTTAATAATCATCTTTAGCTGCATATACTTTTTAATAGTAAATAGTAAAAAAATATTAATCGATTACTCCGATATCATCTTGATAAGATAATAAATAAACTAAATAAAATATGAAACATCAATGAAAACATAAATGTATCCAAACTCATAAAACACGTATCCTAATAAGAAAGTATTAGGGGGGGAAAAAAACATCATCCAAGATTATCGGAGAAAGAACTTACACACGACGGCGAGCTCGGAATCAGAGGAGTGAGAGTGAGACATTATGGAAAGAGTGTCTAAGACGAGTGTCCGTAAACGCTTAGCTGCTGAATGCAGAACAGTTCGCTGAAAAGAGAGGATAGTGAGAAAGAGGGAATCCGTTTAACCTCTTGGGGGGTCACAGAATTACACGAGTATGAACCCCATATTGTGTGAAAATTCATGAATTTTAATTAAAATGAACAAATAGTTATGTTTTTATTGGTTATTAAAGCACCGGGATAAAAGAGTAGTAGTTATTATTGGTTAGTAGTGAGCCTTGTGTTGATCTATGATCTATTATCTATATATATCTTAAGTGATTAATTGAGTCACTGCAGCTATACTTAATATAATTAAGACATGTATTATAGTATTATATTATATTATACTGCGAATTATTGTATTTTTTTTTATTTTATAGTAGTAAAATATGAATTTTTATGATATTATACTATATTTATGCTGTTATCCTTCACTATACGTTATTTATTTTTCTTGCTTTATCTTCTTTTCTGTCGTAATGTAATATATTTATGATGTAACATGCTAATATATTTTATTATATTATGTGATTTTTCATTGTACTGTTTTCTATTCCATTGTACTCTATTCTATTGTATTATTTATTTTTATATTATTTAATTTATTATATTACTATTTCATAAAATATAGTGCCATAATATACTATCAAACTACACGTTTTAATACTAAACATAACATTTTGTGAAAGTATTATGATTATCTCCATTCTATTTTATCCCCATCATGCATTCATTAGACACATTATATTATCATACTATATATATATATTCCTATTATGCTTATCCTAAACATGTTATTGTAAAAAAATATAAAAAAATATAAGATTAATAGATCTTGTCTTAATTTTAAACCGTTACCCTGAAAATGACACATGTCAGGCAATGGATTATAGAGTAAATAAAATATAATCTCCATCTCAACCACACAGTGGTTAATTTATACCATTCTAAACCCATATTATGGGTTAGACTGGGTTCATATTAGACTTAATATCTAATATAGTATGATATACAGGAATTAATCTTAATTTGAATTATTACTACCTCGATTTGATAGATAATCTTTACTATTTAATTAATAGCAGATATTAAATAAATATATCAAATTATATTCTAATATAAATAAATAAACAAATAATGAATTATTGTAACATTTTACACGTGATTTAATATTTTTTATAACTTGAAGTTGGTATTTCTTTAAATAAATAAAATGCCATTGTCAGATACATATATATATATATCCGAATCTGAAAAATCATTTGCATTCTAACTCTTGATTTTGTAAGACGTATAATTGATAATATACTCTTTTTTTTAAAATATATTTTTTTTATAGAATTTATATATTTTTATGTTACTATTCACTGAATTGTTGTCTGAATTTTTTTTGCAATAAAAGGCTTATTTTTTATTTTTCTTGGTATTTAATCCCATGTTCTGGTGTCATTTCTAGAGGCAGAGGAAAGGGAAACACCGATGCGTTGAACCTCTCCTACTGTATAAACCTGGCATCAATCAAACTTGCCAATCCTTTTCTTTCCTGTTTGGAAATTGACAGAATTATCTTTAGCTATATTAATAGTGTCAATTTCAGTCAATGTAGTAATTATCGACGTTATGTTGTAGTTAATATCCTGTGGTATAGTTATTATTGTTGATTTCAGCCTGCGTAGTAATTATATTACCCATGCTCAGGGTGGTAACCGACCATAGCCGACAGAGAATTTGGATTAAAAACTATATAGCCTTGATTCAATATAACTACAAAATCAAGAGTCCCTAATCTAGTTCTGATAAAGTCTTTTTATACTTTCCAAATATGGCAATTTATATATGAACTACTTTAGAACTCAGCCCTAAATAAACAAATAATGATAATTAAAATTACTTTGCGTATATTGTATATGTAGGTGTATTTGACAAACTTCAGTAGAGGTATGATTTTTTTTAGTTAATGTACTCTCTCAAAGTGAAAATCCTCTTCCCTAGTGTGACCAACACATGACCTATATATGTTGTTGTCAGATATCCTATGTGCTACAAACATTTGAAATATATCATGTTATATACTGTGGCAGAAAAGTTACTCAATTATCTGTCCTAGTATACTCCAAAATCCAACACAATTAAAGTGTGCCAATGCTAAATTTAGCTTCTTAAATAAATTTATGCACCACGTTTATGAATAAAACGTATGTCCAAAGCCAGTATGGACACAGCTTACATGCTTTATTAGAGTTTGTATAAACTAATAGATGTTTAGTAAAGATCACTGATTACAGCATAGGAGTTGTACAATATTTAACATACCTCACTACATACTAGAACAATTGACATGTGACGTATATTAAAACTAAATGTGTATTGGCGGCCAGATTAGGAAGGAAAGCATAAAAAGTAAACACTAGCTGTAGAATGTCTGTGACAGCAATTGGATTCAATGATAATTAGCTACAGGATCTTTTCAATCATTTTTATTAAAAACTAATTACTAATATAGAGTTCTCATTGAATAGAATTAAAGCGCACTGAATGCGACCAAGATCTAAAAGGAATACACATGACGTCATGGATGGTGATTATAACTAATATCTACGTCATAAGTAGATACACGAGTGTAAGGATAAGCCAATTAATTAATTACAACTCATACTACTGTACTAATTTACTGTGACACATAAGGAGACAATAAAATATGGTTTAAATCTTCCCGTATGTATTTATTATCTTAATTTTATTATTACTATTGTCATTTAGTTTTTTATTTTAATATGCCAACTATTATAAATAATTCTGTAGTATTTATCATATATTATTATATAAATTGGGATTATATTTCATGTTATTGTATTCAACGTAAATAAAAATCAATAAACAACGTAAAGGTTATGATCTTGTAATTGTCTAGATCAAATAGTTTGTAAGTACGATGGTATAATAGTATGACAGTATGATTGATATACTAAATCTAAAAAGATAAAAAGCATTAGAAACGTAAATAGGTTTTGAAGATTGATCCAATAAGTATGTATGCGTGCATAATCCAAAATGGCATACTCTTTGAATAATATCTTTGAAGTAGCTAAAGCAAAGCAATCTGATATTTTAATACTAATTACACTATATTTTTAATTTATTTCTTCATTTTCAATAGTAGCTTCAAACTGCCTTCTCTAACACATTTAGCACTAGCAATTGTATAATTTCAATTATAACCAGATATGTATGTTTTTTCTATTCCAACTTACAGTTGATACACATTTATTATTTTATTATGGTATTCGAAATTTCACATGTGTAAACCATAATACCATTATACAGTAATAATTGCATACCAGTATACCGCTATACTGTCATTCTTATTTGATACATCTAACTAGATATCAGATATCAGATATATATAGAAAATATTTTTAGTAATAGTATAAGGTCAGTTAAATCATTAGTTTCTTTAATTAAGTATTTAATTAAACTAATAATTTATTCTAACAGATATAGAAAATTATGTTATTTTATTTCAGTCATAAATTGCTTCTAAACCTTTGCCTCATGAGAGAGGCTTTTCATCAATATTCCTCTGATTGGCTATTTATTAATTTACCATCAGTACACTGATTCATGTTGACCGACTATGATGTTAATTCAATCAACAAGATTTTTAAGTGTGTATTTGACCATTTTTGAACGTAATGGTAATGTCAAGATTAATTCATTGCTCATCATCATAGTTAATTCAATAAAATTTGATCAAAGCGTTGAAGTAATTTAATTCACGGGTCATCCATGATTCTTGAATCTAATGATATTGTACCTATACCATTCATAAACCCGGTTTTGGCGTGGTTGAAGGCAGAATTTGTTATACTTTAGCCAGATTGTTTATTCTTGTAAGTATTTTTAGCTGGTTAGTTTGATATGCATGCCATACTTCGATCATAGTTATTTTAGTCTTAGCAGCCCATAGGAACTCTTTATATTTGCGGAAATTCCAATATGGATTTCTGGATAATATCTAATTGTTACGTATTTCAGCTACTACAAGTGTTAGGCTGTATTCTTCATGATTTTTTGCACAAAAAATACTTATTGTTCATGTAGTATTGTACCTCTAATTATTTAGTATGATTTACAATGAGGTTTCAATTGGTAATTAAGAGTTAGACATTAATTAATGATAATTAATTCACTACAAGATGCCATTAATTATATTTAATTAAGACTAGATATTTAATGCAGTCTAGCACGTAAATTTGCCAAAGTTTAAATTGCGTTGTTCATCTGCATTTTAATTACACACAGTGATTGATGATACATACGTGATACATAACATCATCCTTTACACAATTAATTGGAAAAATGTTGCTGATAACATGTTAGATAACAAGATTGAGTGCTACTCAATAAGATATATTGCTTAAAGGGTTATCACCTGGTCAACTGGTATTGACCTGAACCAACAGCTATATAACCAGCAATCACAGACTTATTCTAGATCCTGATTTTGATGGTGCCGCATAATAAACTATCATTCAAAAGACTCATTCTTTGTCCGTCACGAGAGGTCGTTATGACAATTACTGGAAAAGATCTATCTACAAGAGTGCTGAAATATTGGGAAAAATCACTGGATTTGTCTTAGATAGAATGCCTAGCCAATGAGTTATCTAGACTAAAAACATACAATCTGAAACGGCTTATTAGTTAGCTACATGATCACTCTCATTGGATGGTTGCATCATGTTTGATCATTTCAGCATTTCGTGTTTATTAAGCAATAATTAGTGATGCACTCTGATTGGTGTATTATATTAGATTGTATCATCAAATGCAACATAATATCGTAAAATCTAACATAATATAGTGTAATATAATATAATATAATATAGTATAGTGTAATATAATACAATCTAGCGTAATATAATATAATAAAGTGTAATATAATATAGTGTAATATCGTGTAATATAATATAAATATAATATATATAGTGCAATGTAATATAATCTAGTGTAATGTAATACAAAAAATTAAGTAGTAGTTCTTCGATTGGCATAGTTATATTATGCTAACTATTTTTCCAAACTACATAGGCAATAGTTATTACTAATATATTAATCGATTATAGCCATATAAGGAAATATCTAAAGTAATCAATTATCCTTTTTCTAGCATATGATAACTACAACACAGTAAGTTAATAACTACAAAACAGTAAGATAATAACTATAACATAATGTTGACAATTACTATACAGGCTGAAAACGACACTAATAATGCATTAAATAGGGAGGGAAATAGGTCTGCTACTTTATTTTCACTGTAATTACACATAGCCAGTAAGATTTAAGACTTACAAATTATAAAAAGATTCAATTATTGTTAACCTATGAGATAACATTTCATATAAAGTATCACTAATTGGACCAGAACTGTCTACTGATTGGTGTGAAGATTCTATAAAATATAAGTATAATCTCTAATCTCAATAATCCCACCCTAGTTTTCTAATAAACCCCACATCATATCATATTTTAATTTTTAAAATTTTAAATACATCAATCCTAGACCTCTGATACAAATTCTTCATTGGCAACATCATCCAATTCAATGAACGGTTTGCTCGGAATTACTGGTATGCGATTTCTCTCTCGTGGCTGGGCCCAATTGGTTATTGACCCCATTTGAAGTGACATTCCAAACATTCCACTGGGTAACATCCAGGGACGAGGCTGCAATTGGGTGAAGGGAATAGTAGCACCCCATGTCGGTTAATTATTGGTGGTAAATCATGCATTAAAACTATTAAGTCACGTGTTGCTTATTAAATAGGTGTGGTTAGTTATCTAGTCATGGGTAAGGTGATTTTAAGCCAATTAGAGGACTACATATAGTAAATAAGAGAAGTCGATAGGGTATATCATATATATATAATACAACAAAGTATAATAAAATGCAATATAATATCATAATATAATACAAAACAAAACAATATATATATATATATATATATATATATATACATATAACTATAACCTTTATACTTTAAACTATACCGTACATTTAATAGCACCATAGAGGTGATAAAACTTACCGTCGCCAGCAATGAAACAGTATCATTAACTTTTATCGAGTTCATGTCGCATTGTAATTGCCTCTTGGTCGTAACATCATATAGACTAACCAATGTGGGGCGAGTGACAAACTCATAGCCGTTATCTTTAATCTGGATATATGTATGTATGTATGTATGTATGTATGTATGTATGTATGTATGTATGTATGTATGTA
>NAOQ01000009.1:7809-26720 GCA_002751075.1 Ichthyophonus hoferi
TCAGGTTCGCAAGCGAATATGAATTAAGGCCAGTATTTGATACCCTAGTGAGTGGAATTTCAATAATCCCTTCACTGAGCATTAAAAGAGGCGCTACCACAGCAAATTTAGAAAACATTTAAATTTTGGTTAAGGTGACGGCTAATTGTGTCAACACAATTAATTCACAGCACAATTAATTTACTGTCACGCCTCATGCATGCTCGACATTTCATGTTTGTTCACTTAAATACTGTTTAAATACATACTGTAGCTGCATTATGATAATAATGATTGGCTAATAACTACCATAAGCTAAATCAAATCGGGTGTTTGGAAGATAACAGCCCACCAATGGTAATGTTACATTTCCAGTAACACCAATAGACAGCACCAACTTTTCCAGACGACAACATTATAATAGTAATTACACTGCCTTGGGGAATTCTTTGACCCAGGGCATAAAAGTATGAAACAGAAATATGTAAAAATCTTTAACATGATGACTACTTACCTGTAGGCTTGTGGTATGACATCCAATGTAAAATAAAAAAAAGCAAGTTGATTAAATTGTATGGTGAATATTCTTTTTCGCTCTAGCTCTGGAGCTTGGCTCTGGTTCTGGCTCTGGCTTTGCTGTGGGCTCTGGCATCTGGCGGCTGGCAGCTAGCTGACAGCTGAGATGATCTGTGGGTATTACCCAGTTTCTCTGTTACAAAATAAGTAGGGATAGGAGCGTCCCTGTGATCTATATTCATTTATAAAGAGAAGGAATACCAAATTAAAGAGAGTTTTAACGTGACCCTTTGCATACAGAGTATATATACGATAGGACATATTTTTTTATTACTAAAAAAGTGAGCAGGACTTGTCTTAGACAAGGTACCTAAGTATTGGGTTATCTGGACCCAAAACATTTGATCTGAAATAGTTGCGAAATCTCTACCATTGGCATAGTTCAATTTTGATAGATCATCTTGCCGTTTAACACCAACAAATTGCACTAGCTATTTTCCCAGGCTACATATGTAATACTTATAATATTATATGTTTATAACTATACAAAGACATACTTAAATTAATTAAATATTCATGTTTTAACAATTTTATTTGTATTGTTAAACCAAAGTATGTGAGCAGGAAAAATCTGGCGCAGTGGAAGGCGGTCGTCTAGTGTGACTTTCAATTGGTAGAGCGGGTATGTCGAATGTAAGTAAGCTTAAGGATATATTGGTACATTATCTTGTATGGCAGAGTAATCCAATAGCCATTTTTGGATTCTATTTTGAGAATGGTGGATGGTACCTAGTGAAACCTTCTAAAGTACTACGAAAAGGTACTACGAAAAGGTGGGTGATCTTAAAATCAAGCGTCAGAAAGGTAAATCAGGTTTGGTTAAATCATTTATGAAACTAATATTCCAGGCTGACTAACTAGGGGTAATCCCTCCCGGAACTGCTTGCATAATATATAAATAAGTCACATGGGAGATTTGACGGACTCGCGTATTTGTAGTTTCCTGTATTTAGCTTACAAAAAAAACCCCAGGGTATCCGTGGCTAGGACTCCTAATGGCGAATCATATTTCCATATACAAATTCAATCAATAATTAAAGGGAGGACCCGCACATTTCATTCGATGAATTCACGAGTGATTGCTTAGATTAAAATATTCCCAATTAATAATTATTATTACACATAAAATATTATTATTTATATTATTGCATTAAAAACTATAGAAGAAAAATAATTATGAAATGGTTTTCCAGAGTCCAGTTCAACAAGATTGAATGGTCTGTGTCACCAACTCTTCTCATAGTATTTATCAAATTGGTAACACATCAGATTATATTTTGTTGTTTCCGCCAATCCAAGATTTATGGGCCAAAATTGAACCAGCCAATAGCAGAGGTCTCGCAAGCATAGTAAGCCATTTCAGTCCAGATATTCATAGCTTGGGCATCTTGCCTATGACAAGTCCTACTCGCTTGTTTAATAATAAAAATATGTCCATCATATGTGTCCGTGTATGCAGAGAAACCCATTAAAATACCCATTAATTTGATATTCCCTCTCCTTCTAAATGAATATAAGTTACAAGAACGCTCCTATCGCTACTTACTATTTCCAACACAAACGCTCTCAAACCATCCAACTAAATTAATTATCAATATCTCGTTTAGTCGTAATCTAAACTATTACAAACCTCCGGGGATCAACTTACTGTTATCAACTAAATGGTTTCAAGCCTTAGTAAAAAACATCTGCAGTTAATTAGGTTATCTATTCTTTAAATGTTTGTTTACTGGCCATTATTCGGGCTTCTACAATTGTTGCTCCAAACATCATACAATCTATATCATCAAATAAAATATGGCTTTGGTTTTTTGCTGTTCATGGAATTTAATTATTGGTGGTCAAAGGTTGCCAGATTTTGATTATAAGTTTGTCGGTCTGTAAAAAAAATAATTAATAATAAAGCTAGAATAGATGGGAAGAAAATGTCATATTGGACGAATTACGTAGTTTATAGTTTTTCTGTGAAAGAAATAGTTATTAATAAAGCTGGAATAGATGTATAGGAAGAAAACGTCATATTAGACGAATTACATCATTTATGCTTTTTCTGTGAAGGAAATAGTTACTAATAAATCTGGAATAAATGGGAGGAAAATCTCATATTAAGTGAAGTATACTTTAGATTGCTTATCATATTAATAGAAAATTTCATCTGGTCCAAGGTACGTAAAGAATTTTATACATATACCCTCCTTATCGGATTCATCCTTTAAATAATTAAGAATATTAAACCTGCAACAGTGTATCTTTTAAATAATACTTAACTCTAGATACACATATATTCAACTTTATTTTGACTTAAGCTTGACCCATATTTAAAGGCAATTACTCTGTGTAACTATTATAACTAATGAAGACAAAATCACCAGGCAATCGCCAACTTAATGCTTTCTATTACATAAGCAATACAGAAATATATATATAGGACAATATTCTTCTTAGGTTCAAACACAACTTTACTGTTTTACAGTAATTGTCAGGAACTAGTTGGCCGTGAAATCTAGTGAGATTTAATAAAGAGGTAGAAAGAGAGTTTTTTTGTTAAATTTTCTGGTCGTAGTTCAATGGTTGAAACTGGCTTGATCTACACAGCCTTATATTGTATTGCCGCCTGTATTTAATTAAATTCCAATGGTATATTCATGGTAGTTCTCATGGTATCAAGGTGTAAAATGTAACGTCCTTTAAATGACGGGCAGGTGAAAAACGACAATACTAGAACAGAACGTGGACGCTTATTGATAGCATATTCTGGGGAAGTACGCGCAAGTTGTGACGTTACAAATTACCAATGCCGTTTAACCGATCATAATCGAATCTGAGATGGTATACCGCAAATTTATTGGTGAAAGCAAACAGCACTAAAGTTTTGAATTGAATTACTCGACCGATACACAATTTATGATTACAACCCAAGTATCAACTATCCTTGACACGTGCATTTATCCATATTGTTTTACCCACCCATAAGAAAAATGTTACAATTATGAAAGGTTTATAAGATATCAATTTGACCAGAAAATTGAAACCTCACGGAGTTTTATATAAATGCTAATCTTGTTAGTAAATATACAACTGGTTATGAATAAATTTCTCGATTGCACTTACTTATTTGGGAGGGTTGGCGTAAATGGTTCTATACAGCTAATCATAGCCCGGTATAAAATATCTATATTATATAATAATCGAGTTTTCTTATTCTACTAGGAGGAAAACCAACTCAATTGAAATAATTCCTGTATTTGATTCCCTAAAAAATATATATATCTCGCTTATCTGCATCTGCGAATGTAATCTAGTAATATAAATACTAATAATATAATAAAACAATAAAACAATAGTAACAACATGAAATTTTTGGGATTTCTAACTATACAAAGACAGGCGTGATTTTAGGTTCAGCGGATACAAATACCATCGGCAGTAGGGGTATGGTGATCCCATACCAATTAATCTGAAGTTATGATGAATTTACCTCAACCAGATCACCTGATGGATACTGATAGCCAATGGACGTAGAGGACAGGTAAGCAAACGCTGGCCTCACAAATTGATAGGAAATGCTAGAAATTACGTTATTTTATTAACAATATTAGGCGTGGAAAGACAGAAATACATGGGAAGTATGTCTTAATTAATGTTATCTATACCTTAATACATAATACATTATTTCGATATCGATCTAATCCCTGGTTATCGTCTTGTTGAATTTTTTTATGTCATGTCTTTATCGCCGGACTTACCTCGCCTGTCCCTAGACTGATTGTTGCAGTTTTGTAGTTGACGATCCGTCTTTTGGTGAAATTGGCAAATTTGGCTCATTCCAGAATGTAAGCCGGCATCAGATGGATATGACTATTGAGTTTTCCTCCTCTTACAATTCTAGTTGCATAATCAATTGGTTTAGAATGAATAATATCGTGGTAATAATTTTGTTGTTTTTTAGATCAGGTACAACCTGATCATTTAGCTTGTTCGGGTATTTCGTTGTCTTTAATAATGTTTGCATGTTTAGAATCATAAAGAATGCTAGCACAGATGGCTTTCTATTAAGTTTATTACAATTAAGAAACCAGGCATTAAAAATTCTATATAACACAACTTCTTATATCCTATATATTATATAATGTTCCTGATGTATTCAGGCACAAATTCAGCAATTACAAATTGATGCACTAGTTCTACTTCATTTCTGGTTATTGGTATTTCTATTATGTTATTAAGTTAATATATATACCTATTAACTTAGTTGGATATATATATTCTGTTGTTTTAAATGTTTTGTATTTAGAGTTACTGATTCCCTAATTAGAAATAGTGATATCAACATATATATACATATACCCAAATGTAATAACAGTTACTACATGCCGGTTGTTACTCTCAATAGATGATAAAATGTGGGGTTTATATATATTACTTTTTATTGTCAGCTAATAGAGGTACACAGTACCTGTATCTGTGCTATATGGGTGAATATAATTGTCTACATAATACGCACTAGCCCAAATGCTTATTATGGAATATGGATCCACTGCACCATTTTCTTCTTATTTGTGGGCTCCAGATTGCCCTGCTGTAAGGCTGCTAGATTTAATACTCATGATTACAGTGTTCTACCTTAGAAAATCCAACACGACCGTTGGCTGTATCAAAATATACCCAATGGCCCATTAAAGCAACGTCACCAAGAATCACAGCCACCTCATCAGCTGGGGTCTCATAATATCCATTGGAATCAATTCCATAAACATAGTAGTTTATCTTTAAACGGCGGTTGCGTGGACCCCAATAGGTGAAGTAAGCTTGGGCAGGCACACGTAATGTAGCACCGTTCAAACTAATTGTAATGTCTGGCAGCATAGCGAGCTGTTATATTAATGTGATAAGATTAAGATGGTGGCAGAAAAAAAGAATAGAGGGAGAGGTGAAGAGCATACCTTGTTAGCATTTGTTACCGTATTTTGTATAATATCAAGAATCTAAATATCACATACGACATACATAAATGCGATCCTATACCTCAATATCTATATATACAATCTTATGTTACTATCACTTAAATGGGATTTTACAAAACATAAGAAACATTTGCTAGTAGATGATGAATAGGGTTAAAGCCCAAGTACAGCATATACAATGGTGACGGTGTAAACGTAAACTAGAAATGGAAAGGAAAAGAAAATTTACAACCTGCCAAATTATCTACTAGATATTGATAGAAAAAGGTAGTAGGAGTACATACCTGGTCGGCAGTTACAGCAATATACTGAGGAACAACATCATTGTAATTTTGGTCATAATTACATGCCGTTCCCAATTGTCGCAGATAATTGCAGATACGATGGGCGAAAGCCTCCAAGAGTTGCCCAGGTACAACGAGTTGAGTAGTACCACTATCCACAATTGCTTTCAAACCTGTAGGTAGGTAGGTAAATAGAAATGAGGTTAATTTGATAATATATTATTATTCTTGAACATGCAAAAACTAAGGAAATTAAGGGTTCTTCACGTGTCTAGTTAGTTGTATATCGCTTCAGCTCTTTCTTATCTGGTTCAGTATAAACACATGCCAATGCATGTAATATTTTGTGTTGAGTTAGATGGTGCACAGCTTATGTATTTCTTATCAGGTAATGGATATGCAATTATGTGAGTATATATATGCAAATTAAAAACGATGCTGACAACAATAATTACCTCCTGTGTTTGGCATATAATAATTATCGAAATATATTGCATATGTCCTGACTGTGTACCATGACTTCTCAACGAGAGGTGTGAACTCCATGCCTGCTATTTCTCCTCCACCGATAATCATCTTTCCTCCCTTACCACTAGGATCAAAACACATAGCGAGGGCATCTGGAATACCGTTCTCTTTTGAAAGTGTTGACATAAGTGTTTTACCTTTATTAATTTTCCCATATATAGAAGAAATACTTTCATATGCCAAACCTAAAATTCCATCTACCGCGTTTGCATCTTTACCCCACATTCCTTCAGTTTGCTGATGAATATATCCAAGATACTGATCATCAGCCCGGACACCTGCCATTTCAACGTCGGCTTTGTATATTTTGTAATTTGCAAATGTCTTCGTTCCAGGAGTTCCATAGCAATTGCTACCATCTATGTCTACATAAGATCCATAGTTATTCTTAATAGCATTGCCAGAAACACAATTCCCTATAGAAGAGGTTTGTGGATTACATGTATTTCCGCCGCGTGGATATGTGCGACAGTAGCTGCCGACCAACAACAAATCGCTAGAGCCGGTATCGCAAATTAACCTATATTCCTGGTTGTCGATCTTTATCTGTGTACAACGGTAGAGATTGTAAGAAACTGACTTTGATTACTAAGATAATCCTCACAGTTTTGTAGTAACAGAATTTAATATTTTATGATTTTTTATGCACTTATACTGATAGTATATAGGCGTAAAATTTACAAAAGCATCGCCTTAAAACAAAATTAGCACAAATGGGGAAAATTAAGAAAAATGAGTATATGCAGATAGATATGGAAAAAATGATGTTGGGAAGATGTTTTCGTGCAATAGCTGTATATGTACAGCCTACAGGTGCATTTTTCAATCACCTACCTTAGCAATATATGAGCGATGTGTTGAACCTACACCACCTTCAAGTTCCAAGTCGTCACCATTTGAGTGGCGGTTGTAGTTGTTGTTGTAGTAGTTGTTGTGGTTTCTGGCGTTGTAGTTGTTGACATAATAGAATCTATTCTTCGACAAACCATATTCCTTGGTGAGCGGCACTTCAATAGCTCCTTCGCCGAGCATTAGCAAACTGGCTACCACGGCAATTTTAGACAGCATACTTCAAAATTGGGTTAATTCAATAATTAATTGTGTGTACACGACACTATTATTTCATAATACACAGTGTGTATTCTGAACGCTTTATGTGAATTCTTTTATTGCTTAAATACTACAGCCGCATATGTAACATGTTTTGGATTAATAAAATCTAATACCAAAATCTAGATCCAATCAAGCACATGAAAGAAACCACTTACGTATTGGTATCTTATAACTCTAGTGCAATAAGATATTATAATCTTAATGGTATGTAATTAAGTTGGTAAGCACTGGAGCAGCTAAGGAAGCTGTGTCCAGTCTGTCAGATTTCACTTGTAAAATAATTATTATGCAATCTAGTTATAGGTGGAGCCGTGCCCATTTAGCCAGCCTATTCATTAGCATACCTAAAGAAAATCTGGCTTTAAAGCTCTTAATTAAGATTATAAACCTTTTCATAGTAACGTAAAAGGCTCCAGAAGGTGCCATTCACCATTCTCAAAATAAAATCCAACACTTGCTATTAGGGTGCCCTGCCGTACAAGGTAGTAGAAAGGACAATGGAAACATGACGATTACAATTTATAATTGAATGTGTCAGAGCAGATTCATTCCTTGGCTTACCTTTGACTTACCCCTTCTACCAATTAGAACTTGCACGCACTTAGCGGGTAGATTTGCGTTCAACTGGGCCAAGACTTGTCTGTTTAAATCATTTGGTTTTGAAATACATGCCAAATGCTTTCAAACCATATCAATTTCCAACTAAATTACTAATATCTCAATAGTCGTAATCTAAAATAATGCAAACCTCCGAAGATCCACCTACTATTATTAACTGAATAACCTCGAGCAACTTGAGGCCATTCAGTCTACAACGTTATCCCATACATATGTCCTTAGCTTCATATTAGCAATCGAATTAGAACTGGTTTTCCCAGGTTCTACTTGTGCATAATTTTATTCCCTATAAATATAACTTTCATCTGGTAATGAACGCATTAAAATCTTATTAAACTCTTCCTGAAACTCACGCTTTTGGTCAAGGGTCAAGTGAAAAAGACGTCTTTAATTTTTTCCTGGGTATATTATTATCAATATGATAATTGTTACCCAAAACTAATTGAGGATAGGCAGCAATTGGGTTTATAATAGGAGAAACTGTAGGTATCAGTATTATGATGTTCTAGTAATAATAAATAGATCTACTCGATCGATTCCAAAATTACTAACCAGTAATAACGTATCATCAACTTCTTGTTTGGAATGTTGCATACTTGTAATTTTTGGCAAATAGAAATATGTTTACATAGTCCTTAGCAAGAACAAGAAGCAACACAAACATAAAGTTACGGTATTGATTGTGTAAATTCTATTAAATTAATCTTTGTTTGAAACCAAAGTTTCCATTCTACTTTTTCCTATCAATTCTTGGTATTCATTTTTGTGACACAGGAAAAATATAACGATATTACTTTGCATAAAGCTACGTATGATCTGCTAGCTGAGACACACTACTATTGGGTAATCTATAGGGAATACATTGTGCTGGCACTGGCAGAGACATTATTACTGGTTAATAATTTTGGAATCGATATATTCATTGATGTTCGATGTTCAGTATGTCATCCGAGTAGAATTTAGAACAATACAAATACATCATTGAGTCCAATCTAATACATTTTATCTCTTTATTACCTTGACAGATCAGTATATATAGTAATCTGTGGTAGTTTTAGTGACTTGTCCGCAGTTCTTCGGGGTCGCCAATTGCGAGTTGCATAATAAGACTATATATCTACATATATATATTTTTATTATTATTTAACAAATAATAAAGGAATGCATAGCTTTGTGTGACAAAAATGTATACATTTTGTCTATCTCGGGTTTGTCCCGCGTATGCGAGTGTGCAGGTGCGTTTATTAATTGGTTGCGTTCTATTTTATTCTTTTCCTACTTTTGTTTACTTGTTTGCCGCGAGTGTCAAATTGTAGCTGTGTTCATCAATGTGAAAGAGACCGATCATAAAGATACATGTTGACTAATACAATTCAGAGTAGATCACTGAGGCCCACTAAAATTATTTCTTCTTGCCTTGATGATTTAATACTATCAGGTTCTTATTTGAATGGCATTATTGTAATTACATCAATGCGGGTAACAGGCGTTAGCCGCAATTGACACGCACAATAAAATTTGGAAAAGTATAAATGAAAACGAAAATAGCCAATAAAGGCCCGGCACACCCGGGTATTATGTAGCAATCTGGCATGTCTGTATACACATTACCGTTATAAGCAAATAAGAATACGTTCGTGATACTCAAAACTTTGCATTCATTGATTATTTTTTAAACAATTTCATATTATATAAATATATAGTCCTATTATACAACATCAACGAGAAATCCCGAAGAAATGTAAGCAAGTCGATAGAAGTACCACAGATTTTTATAAGGGCATTCATTATTCAATCGACTGATATTGAATCAATCATTTCATGATCCGCATGTTACCAGAACTTTGGCCAAACCACGTGTTCATTAAGAGTTAACGGTCTTGCAAAAGTACATACAACACTTTATGATGTATATATACATATATGGATATATGTATTTTTCATACAGTACTCAGTGGCTGGCCGAAAGAACTCCTGGGAAATAGGGAAAATTTGACAAATACAAAAATAAAAATAAAAATAAAAAACCTACCTGTTAAAATATTGCGTATCACAATCTGGTAACTGACTTAAATATGGTAGCTAAATTAATATCATGCAGAATTTAACTTCAGAACTACTTACGATCTAATATTACTTAAAGTATAACAAAAGTAGTAACGGGTGCAACTTTAACTGGAGGTCGTCAGTGGCACCTTAACAGCCACTAAGAGATTTGTGTTTCTACTTTAGTGTCGCTGCAAATTGGTAATACTCTTGTATTCTGTTTCTGTTAATAGAAATTGTAAAAGACAACCAGGAATTAAAAGAGATTACTGCGCTATGTTGAAAAATTGAGTGTGTAAAGAAGGGCAGCCTAGTCTCTGGTTGCTATCTGTGATGGTCAGGGTGAGAAGTATTACTCGCTTAAATATTGAAATGCTGTCAAATAAGATTTCATGCACGGTTATCTTACGTGGCTAACATATTGTAGTTAGTGTGTATCAGTCATCATATATATTTGAGTATTTTAGCAAATGGCCTGAGGGACTAGACCTGCTCAGAGCAAGTCCCTATTTATAGCACTAAAAAGTTGTTGTTGTTTGTCTTTTTGAAAACAAAAAAATAAAGACAGATGTATTAATGACTCAAATGAATCAACAACTAAACTTTATGCATTTGAAATTTGTCTAATAAAACTAGAAAATAACAAAGCCTCCCTAAAAATGAGTAGCCTGACAGTAAAATTAAATTAAATTTGCAATGTAAACGTAATTGTGGTGTAGTTCTATATATAATCATAACTAAAGTATGAAAAATTTGTGTAGATTTTCAATTTATTACACACCCTTGTTAAACACAACGAGTATAAAGAAAAGTGAAAATGTTGTTCAAAGAAATTATGATTGATTTAACATAAAATAAAAAATTAGTAGTTAATCTGTTATTATTAAACAATTAGTTTGGGAGATTGATCGTAAGTAGTCTAAGATGGGTATTTTTTAGTTAATCAGAAGAGGATCATGATATACTTTGTTGAGAATGGCTATATGAAAATATATTGATTCACATAAACTTAATAATTAGGTGAAATCAAACTATTATAATTATAAAAAGCATTATGAAATGTAAGTACTGGGAGGAGAAAGAATATCGTATATCACATGTGTGTTAGTAATGAATATGTAAAATAAAATAGAATTGTATTTTTTCAGTAAATAAATTAATATACTAAGGAGATTAAATAAGATTGCAACGCCAGTCTTAGGGTTTTGTCGACCTAGGCTAGTGCAGTGGATATCACTGAAGAGTCTTCAATTCCTAATTTAAATTAAAAAGTATTTAAATCGGAAGCACCACCAGAGATAGAAGAAGAAGAAATATCTAAAATATATTTTACCTTTTAATAATTGATATTTATTAATTTGAAAAGACAACCTAGTTTATGAACATAGCAATATTCATTGGCTTACAGCCCTCATTGCGTGGAAAGTAAATTTCAAAGATTCGACCATTCCGGAAAGGAAACTAAAGCCCGTACATGTTCAATAACCAAGGCAGGTAAACATTGGCAATATTGCCATCATGTTAAAATTAGAGAAGGATAATACTAAAGTAGATCGGTCCCGAAAATGTAGCTAAAATTCTGATAAATAAGTTCCGAAACTGCTGTAAAGCTTCGGATATCTCCTCTACGATCTGTGATATAACTTTCAAAATTGTACTTAGTACTGGCAAAATATCAGTGGGGGATGGTTCCTCAAGCTAGACATCAACAATTTGTAATGGAAAGGAGGAGAAATATACGGAATAATGCTGACCGTTTGACCCACTGGATGTCCGTAGAAAAGAACGACATTATTTTCTTTCTTATTCTCGCAGACCGAAGGATGGTCTTAGATGTTAACTCATACTACGATGTAAAAAAATTTAATAAATCCTGTTTTCGGTCCTTGATAATAGGCCGAATTGGTGTTAGGTAGTTTCCCGCCGATACACGGACTTGTCAAAATGGTCTTAACAACTTAGTTGAGAATTTGACTTGTTTATAAAAACCAGTGTGGGATTGGTCACAACTAATATCCCGCATTACGTACGTACAACAAAGATTAATATTATCTATGGTAAAATTATGACAGAATCCTAGACCAATCAAAATAGCAGTCTATTTATAGTGATTTTAAATTTATGGAATAAAATTTGTTGAGTAAATTATCTATTTATAAGTATTGCGCCGCTAATTGTCTAATGAGCTTCAACTTCAATTAATTAAGACAACTAAATTAACCAATCAAATAGCGCATTGTGACTCAGTAATTAATTAAAATAAGTTTAATTACTAGCTTAAAATATCCAAAGAAATACCATTGAAACGTAGAGGTATGCAATGTGCTTTAACGTGTTGCCAGAGGAGTTTTTTTCATTTTTCTTTGCAAAAACAAGTCTTAGATTTATTCAATTGCCCGTAGTGAAGAGGACATGGTATTTTTATAGAAGATGGTCCCATCATTGATGATACCAACATCCTGGTACAGTACTTCACATGTAATTAGTTTGTGTCACATGATTCATTATATCTTATTAGGTCCTGTCAAGTGTCCAACGTCTAAAATCAACAGCAGATCTGGAACTATCTACAACAATATTCAATATTTAATATTAAGCAGATCAAACCTGAGAGGAGGGTTGTACTAAGGCATCATTTGAATACTTTGTAAAACAAAATCTTTTGTTTGGTTAAGCAAAATATTATCACAAATAACATCGGTGGTTAATCAGGTTATCTATTCTGTGAATGGTTATGTTTTCTCGCTAGTTGGGCTTCTGCTATTGTTGTTTCAAACCAGCACATGACAATTTATGTCATCAAATTAATTGTAGATTCAGTTATTAGCTGTTCATGGAATTTAATAAATATTGCTCAAAAATTGACAGTTTCTGATTATGAGTAATTCTGTAAGGGAAAAAGTTAATAATAAAGCTAGAATAAATTGAAAAAAAATGCTATATATTAGGCAAGTTACGTAGTCTATACTTTAGATTACTTATCATTCTAATGAAAAGTTTCCCCTAATCCGAGGCGTGTAATGACTTTTATGCTCGAATCCCATTTTTTAATAAACGTTAGTTACATGCAAGTTTGTATCTTTGTTGGTATAGATTACGAGTTTACGAACTCAAAGTTAAACTCTGTTCAAAATAATAAAGAGAGTCACAAGCGTTACTGTGACCTATATTTGTGTAGAAGGAAAAAATATCGAATTAAAAAGGGTTTTAACCTGGCCTTTTGCATATACGGAGTACAGATATACCAAGATATGTTTATATTAAACAAGTCTACAGTACTTATCTTAGGTAAGATGCCTAAGCAATGTGTTATGTGGACCCAAAACATATGATGTGAAAAGACTTATTATATTATAGTTGCAGGATCTGTTAAAGTATGATAAAGGTATTTGTGTGTTTCGGGACCCGACTTAAGGGTTTTAGATTTTGTTGCGCTGTACTTACTGTTAAAAAGTTATTTGATCGTTAATTACATTTAACGATTAGTAACTAACCTCTCTATGATTGGTTATATCGTTAATTGTAATTAACGATCAAATAACTTTTTAACAGTAAGTACAGCGCAACAAAATCTAAAACCCTTAAGTCGGGTCCCGAAACACACAAATACTTTTATCATACTTTAACAGGATCTGTACCATTGGCTAATTCAATTTCGATAGATGATCCTGGATTGCTGTTTAATACCAATAGGCTACACTGGTTATTTTCCTAGGCTACATATATAATAGTAAATACTGATAATGTTATATGTTTATAACTATATGAAGAAATACCCAAATTAACTAAATATTCCTGTTTTAACACTCCCTCTTGGGCTAAGCGGATTATTTAACCTAGGGCATAAGAATTATATAAAAAGGAATATGAAAAGAACTTTAGCGTGTTGACTTCTTAGCTGCAGGCTTGTTGTTCAAAATGAACTAGATAATTCCTTATGACATTCAGAAGTGACTGTGGCATAATACCTAATATATATATATATATATATATAACAGAAGACAGTTCACCACACTATGTAAAATGTTCCTATTCACTCTGGCTCTACATCTGGCGGCTGGCGGCTGGCAGCTGAAATAATATGTGGGTGTTGCCCAGTTGTTTGACACCTTGCCTTAGTGTCATTTTGAAGCTGGAAATGTTGACATTTTAAATACAGATTTGAAGTCAGTGTGTAGGTGTAATAAAATTGTGTCTCCACACGCAGAGGTCAATGGATAGATGTGGGGTTAAGGTGAAATGTTTTTGGCAGTTGTGGATTGTTGTCTTAATAGAATTACCAGGTTTTTTTAATCATAGTAAACTATTTAAGCTTTCTCTGCTTCCACGTTGGAAATAATAAGTAAAGTCACAAGCGTTCCTATGACTTGTATTTGTTTAGGAAAGAGAATACTAAACTAAAGAGGATTTCAACGTGTACCTTTGTATACACGGAATACATATATGCTAAGACATATTTGTATTATTAAAAGTTTTAGCGGCACCTGTCTTAAATAGGATGCCTGAGAAAAGTGTTATCTGGACCGAAACCATATGATTTGAGACAGTTTATGATATAGTTTTCGGACTTCTACCATTGGCTGGCACAATGTTGATAGATAACCTTGGATTTCCGTTTATTATCAACATATTGCACTAGCTATTTTACCAAGCCACATATGTAGTAATAAATGCTAATATTGTTAAATGTTTACGGCTAATAAAGAAATATGAAAATTAATTAAAAATCCTGTTTTAACAGACCCCGAGTAAAAAACGTTTTGAAAAAAGGAAGTTTGTCAAACCCTCAGTTTCAATAAAACAGTGTGTAATAAAAGTGAAGAAAGTGAGAAAATTTTTTTCTCTGACTCAGAGAGCATCTTAGGCAAGGCCTGGGCAACATGTTTAATGTATATCAGGAGCCTAGAACTTCATTAAATTATACCAGCCTTAAATTTGCGTCTATTAGATCTTTTATAACAGACCTGTTTACTCGTTCTGCTTATTTACTGACTACAGCTAACACCACATCTAACAATATCTGTTGAGTTGGAAAAGGCCTCTGCATATGGCAGAGCCAAATCACCATATTAATGAAAAAATATAAAAGGTATAAGAGCAGCAAGGTATTTTTTATATCAAATATAATGTTATTATGTAGCTACAAAGCATATAATATTGGATTGTCATAGCACAGTTGCTGGATATATTATGGAAGATTTGAATTATTTAAAAAGTTTGAACCAACAATCGGTAATGCTTTATTGCCAGTAAGTCAAAAGATGGATTATGTTGGAATATTATATATTGTGTATATTATTTCATAATAATAATAGTCCTCTTTAGCATTAACGAAACACCAATGAATTTGCACTATATGTAACTTTTTAAATAATTATAAGTTTATACTTAATAGCATTCAGGTTACTGGTCATTTCCAATACAAATACCATATTTACTTATTAGTGCATAAAATGTTATGTATATTTTTATTGAAGGGCTGGCAATCTCACTGTGTTTGTTGGGCGTGAGGGAAAGTTTCTCATTGAATGGAAAATATTTACGGTAATTTGTGGTAAAAATATTCTTGTTATAATTTTTGGGTTACCGAATTGACTCCTACTGTGAGTTAATCGACATTGTATTACCTTCCTTTTCACTTTATGACTCCATGGTATTTGGCTTTAGTCAGAGTTATTGCCAAAGTTACATTCGGTAACAATTAGATGATCTAATTGCGTATTTGCAAGTGATTTTGATTAGTTCCATTACTTTCAATCCTATTGAGTAGGTCAATCAGTCATAGAGGTTGACTACCAATGAGTAGCTAATCTATCACAATAAGGACCAGATAAAGAAAAATATATCATAATAATCTGATAATTATTAAAAGCTCTCAGAGAGTGATTTGCAAAGCACTTCGGATATAAAGATTCAGAAGACATTAGCAATATATAATATAAAATTTACTAAGCCATTGAATAGTAAGATGCAAGAATGATAGATAATATCAACTGTATATATTAGTATGTATAGTCTACATGATTTAATAAAGGTGTTCAGCAAGATCTAAGCAAACCCAGTTAAGGGACTGCCAAAATTTTAATATTTCTAGTATCTGATTTTGAAGAGTCACAGCTAGTGTGAGAGCTGTACTTTATTTCTAAATGTTTTTTTATTATGGTCATCCTTCAAAGCAGAAGAAAAGTGCACTCAAAGGTTTTATTCCTTGAGTCCCACAGTTTTTCCATCTTTGGTTGCAGTAACGGTAATTAACCTGCAATATATAATTGAGTTGCTTTTTATTAGAAGATTCTGGTCTACGTTTGATTATAATGAATGATGATTACCTTAAGTTTAGTTTTAGTACTATGCAACTTGAAAACAGGATCCAATGCAAGTCTTTGGACACTAGTTTTACAATTGTTGGGGCCTATGTCAAAGCTGAGTTGACCAAAAGCTTAATGAATTGTATTTTACATATTTACCAATAGGAGCTCAACAGGATTATTCTGGAAAATATTCTAAAGAAGCTATCAAGTGACTACATAACGAATCGTTCTGACTTTAAATTTGAGGCATGGATACCAATGACGTTATATTTGTAAATAAAGTGTCAAATCTAGCTACATATACAAAGTAGGCAGTGTAACTATAGTTATAATTATATGATTAATTAATGCTGGGTTCTGAAGCATTTTATATATATTGTAATCAAACTTGTTAATAGCTAGACGTTCTGGTTGAGTTTCTGCAATATTCGTCAATGCCAAGTCCTTCTGGCGGTTATGACGAGATTTCGCTCTTATTCTGTCTCCAACAGGCACTATGCTAGTTGACTGTCCGTTGTCCTCTAAGCTTGATGATGACACCGATACTGGCTGTTTATTACTCACTATTTACTTGAACAATACTTAATCTACATGATTGCTTAATTAAGTATAATGAGTGATACCATAAAATAATTAATTTTCATTAAATAACATCATAGTCTTAATTGCTAAGTTAAACCATGTTTGAATGCATCCAAATAATTAGAGATAGAGGTTAATTCTAAATTAAACCATAAATTATCTATTTATACCAAAAATTTTATTATTATTTTTCTTCTAAATAATTTACGAGTATAAGAGTTGACATACTTGAACTATTTTCGTAGAAGTATTTTAGCTCCTACAGGTAGTAGGCTTGTACAAGGACACATTGCTTATTGTTTGTTTTGTATTGTATCTTAAAATATTGAATACGTTTACAATGAGGTATTAATTGGCTTAAAAGAGCTCAAGATTAATTAATGGCAATTATATCATGTTTAATTAGGACTAGTTTTGCTAAAGGAAGTCTAGCTCGAGAATTCACTGTGATAATTAGATAGTATTGGCCATTGGCTTTTGGAAATACGCAATGAAGCATGCTACAAACAAGATACGTAGCAACAGAATGATTCATTGAATAATCATCGGAAAATTGATAGATTGGTAGTGTCTGACAGTAGAATTTGCAATCAGTACACTATTTTATCTCATCTGACGTTACCACGTACATTCAATTTATCTATAAATATGTTTTCTGGAGATCACGTTGCGGTAGTAAAAAGGAATTTTTTATTAAATGGCTATATAGTTATAATGTAAATTCGTCAAATGACAGATGAAAACCTAAAAGACGCCAATTTACTTATATGTATATATATATACAAGGCTGGATGTGACAAAAACATTATATTGGCTTGGGTTAATGGATAAATGATCCAGCCCAATAAGAAAAGATATATATTTTATGAACTGGTACAGATATTTATGGAAGATATTGATATCTCATTGGGGTAACAAATATATTTTTATTGGATGAGATAAAGTATATAGTGTCATTTTATTATCATGGCCCTGAATAATGACAACATCTGATATAATTGGTCACCCCAAAACATGTGGTCTGAAACGGCTTATTATATAGCCGCAGGACCTCTACCATTGGCTGATTATTTTTTAGATATCTTGGAATGCCATTTAACACCAATGGATTGCACTAACTCTTTTTCCAGACTACATTGCTACACATACAGTAATAATTGCTCATTATATTAAATACTTATAACTATATAAAAAATACCCAAATTAGTTAAATATAATTTTTTTAAACATTACTTTAATTCTGCCCAGAGATTGCAAGTCTGTAGAGGCATTGGTAAAAAGCTGCTGCGCACTAGAGGATTCCTAAGCGATGAGTTATCTGAGTTCAATACGTATGATATAATTGGTCTATTATATTGTCACGGGCCCTCTACTGTTGGCTGGTTCAGTTTTGAGCGATAATCTTGGATTGGCATTTATAACACCAGTAGATTGTACACTATTTTTCCAGACTACGTATATGTAATAGTAATTGCTAATAATATTAAGTACTTATGGATGTATAAAGAAATACCCAAATTAACTAAATATCCCTTTTTAACAATAATAATATAATAATATAATGTTGTAATAACATATCAATTATTATAATACCCTTCGTCGTCCTATTTAACTATTTTTTTGAATTAAATATTGGAAACAATTAGCTTGCAGAGTAACCAATGTCTGTATTTAAACTGATTACATAAATATACAACTTTATATTTCACTCCCTTTTTATTTATTATATAGTCCTAACTTTAGAGTAAGAAAGATATCATATTTTTATCTATTAAAATAATAATAATAATAATAATAATAATAATAATAATAATAATAATAGTAATAATAATAATAATAATAATAATAATAATAATAATAATAGAATCAATAATGATAATAATAATAATAATAATAGTAATAGTAATAAT
>NAOQ01000009.1:32746-43966 GCA_002751075.1 Ichthyophonus hoferi
GATAGATTCGTTAATGGAACATCTGTAAGTTATGCCAACAAGATAGCAAAACTAGAGTCAAGATATGATGAGAAAAGAGTATAAGGGAAAACAAATGTCTATAATAAAGGCCCTCGTCGCAGACATTTGCGACACCCCTTGGAGGTGAGGGGATGTGTAAAATTCTACGCACATTCTACAAAGAAATAATGACTCCTAATACTACCTAAGGGTCTAGTACACTCTGTACTACATCTTGCTAATGCCCTCAGGATCTCTTTGTATGAGGCCCTGCTAATGGTTACTGTTAATGATTATGATTATCAATGATCATGTTTATATAGTGGTCTTTATCTGATCTTTACTTTCGGGACTAGATTGGCTTCTCGTGATAGTCAACCTCTATGACATTGATTGACTTGATATGATTGAAAGTTATGGGCGGCCCAATCAGAAACAACTGCATTGGCATAATTGGATTATCTATTTGTGACTATTTTAAGAGTTAATGGTGATTCGATAGGTTGTTCGAATGAGGATTAATAATATATAACATAGGTGGGTTTGTACATATGAATTGAAAAGTAAATTAGCATTTTATATGAACCTTATTGCTTAGTTGCTATCTGTTTAAAAGGCTTAATAAAATAATAAAATAAAATAAAACGAATTAGCGTCGTACTTTAATACGGGTTGGGTGTAAATATGGTTATCTATAGAGCAATAATATTTATTCATAAACCCGAGAACCTCAATGAGAGTTCCCAGTTCTTAAATGAAGAGAAGCATGCACCTTTTATATATTAAGAAGCGTATAATGCTATCTCTATTGTAAATCGTTAATGTTATTAACTAATTAATAGCCTAACCTAGACTATAATATACTAATCTATAGGTGACTACATTGGCACCAGCTTCCTGGCTAAACATAAATTATTCTAAGCAAACAGGAATGCTAAGAGCTATAGGCCTATAATTGTATTAAAATTTACTTATGTTGTATCAAAAAAAAAAAGACATGAAACAGAAATGATCCAATTTTGGAAAAAAAATATATTACATAAATATGTACTATGACGTAGACATTAGCTCTATTCAAGGTCAGTGAGGTCATGCACATGTGATCTAGTTTCTAGAAACCAATGACATTATGGATTACGTTAACATTCCAAACACTATTAATTATATCCAATTAGATTGGGGATTGATTTTCAATAATGTCAAGAAGAAAACAGAACTAATAAGTAATAGCTCTAGTTATAGTTAAACAAGTAGAGTTTACCGCTGGTCTCTTTGTTAGTAAAAGGGATATGCAATTGGTTTTGGTATTTATTTATATAGCTATAATTATTTATTATTATTAACAATTACTATATTACTATTGCATACTTATTCTAAAGAATGGCTGGCATGATATAAACCTCTCAGTCAGAGGGCATTTCTTATTATTACAAAATGTCAATTCAAAGGAAACATTTATGATGCAACTACCCTATGCCAGCAATATTGTAGCTATATATATATAACAAGCCATTTCACATTGTATTTCTTACGTCCAGATAACTCATTGCTTAAGCATATTGTCTAAGACAAATCTAGCAGCTATTATCAATCCCTCTACAGTCTTGGAACTCCTAGGGGAAACTAAAGCAGTCCTTATTTGTGTTGGAAAAACTTGGATTTTTGCCATCAATAACGCAATTGTCAAGTAATGGCATCATGACCATTTCTATTCAATAGCAACAGGTTCTGTACTTGATTCATTGAGAGTCCCATTGAGCCATCAGCCAACAACTGGCTACCCAACTGACTACGCTCTCCTAGCTCTGCCAACCTTATGGGTCTAGTTTTCAACTTCTGTCAACCTAGTTGTATAACAAAGATATATATATAGAACATCTGTAATACATGTATGCTAAGAGTCGCGTTAAACTATCACTTAGTTTGGTATTTCCTCAATTTTAAATAGATATAAATTACAGAGACCGAGACAATCTCTACTTAACTCTAGCAATCTTCCTAACATGACCTATTTCCTAATAACTGCCATCAATATATCTTTAGTCTGGGTATTGTGGCACAAGGTAGACCACATTTTACAAATCTTAGAATGTCTGCCAACTACCTATGTAAGTCATGTACTGGTCACACTGAAAAGACTTTTAAGCTTTGAGGATAAAATACTAAAAGAAATATTTTATAAACAAAATGAATATGATGGAGGATAGTTCTATTATCTCCCAGCCAGGAAGAAACGGCTTTATGACATTGACGAGAGCCAGGACCACAGAGTGTTAAATATACAACATAGTGTAGGTTTTCCTCTCTCATCTTCTTAATGATGACATTACAGCTTTGTGACATAAACTAGTGTATATTATTTATTTTCATTAGACTATTCAAATATTGAACATTTTAGAAAATCTATTACTTATAAGCATGTTTTATTATCTGTCGGTTACGGCCATACCTAGCAGGAAACACCCCCATCTCGTCCAATCTAGGAAGTTAAACTGCTATGAGCATGGTTAGTACTACGGTGGGGGACCACGCGGGGATACTATATGTTGCAATCTTTTTATATTTTATTATATACTAAAACTGTAAGGAACCAGAGAGTTCCATTGGGCTAAAAAGCCGTTTTTGTGATTTAGAGAATTGTAGCTGAGTGTGGTTTGAGATGTCACTGATGACTATGTCACCAACTGAATCTTTTGACCATTTCTCTATACGAGACCCCTTTCGGGTGGTCTTATTTATTTTCTTGTCTGGTTGTGAATATGGTGATTCTCCATATTCTTACTTTTAAATAGTGATAGAAGTCAAGGTGTTAATCTAACAGAAATTTTTCTTAGTAAATAATATTTTCTTTATGTTAACATATGCAGTTATTATATAAGTTAATAAGAAAGAATGCATAAATACCAGAACAGAACTCGTGGTTCTTTTTAAGTTTCCAAGAAACCAAGCGAGTGTCCTGCACTTGCGTTTGTGCTTGATTGTTTATTACTTAAGGCGAGATTGATTAATTAATTCCAATTAGAATCGATGACATACTAAAGCTCTTTGTTATTGTGCCAATAGCATAGTCGATGGCGCGAGCTTATATAACTTGTAGAAACAAAAGGTTGCGCGCTTCAGGGATTAGACGCAGTCAAAAAAAAAATCATGTCTTTTTGATAATATTATTTCATAAAATGTTTGAATATACAATTGGTACTTTAATTATATTAATCAGGTGAGTAATACTTACCTCTTATTTTAACTCCGGTACAATACAATATATTATTTTTGACAACCAATCCAATTGAAAGTGAGGTGCTTAGATAATTGGTTAGCTAGTTTTAGTCTGGTTCGAAACTGTAAAGATTGCGGATCAGATAACTTGGTTTGACTCGCGGAATACGTACAATGGTTCTGTCCTACGATTAAGATTTTGGTACCGATTGACGGGAAAATCCGCGACATGTATATATTCAAAAAAGAGTTATATGTTGAATGAAAGGTGGGAAAATAATTTCCTTTTAACCAAAAAAATAGACAATACTATAATATAATTCAAATACATTGAGGTGGTAACTACTCGAGAATATAATGTACTGTAATATTTTTAATTATTAATATAATGTTTTGTCAAGGAGCTTTATGTTATTATAGGAAGTACTGTAGTGAGAGAATATACAAAAATTTCATTTGGTGCCTTCTTCATTTATTTTTTTGTTATTGTTAGATATATTAGGTTGTGCAATCTATATGTATGTAAATGTATAATATTTGCTAGCCTGCTTAGAGCTGAAACACTAAGGAAAGTTTTCCAAACCTTTTAAACAGCGTATAGTAATTTTGAGGTCATGGTAGTCAGCTACCATAACCCCTTCACATAAACAATATGGTGGAAATAAGTAGGGAAAGGCATTGATATTTATCCTGGCTGCCTAACTAATTGCTCTCTCCTAGCCATATTAACCTTGTAGGCCTAGTTTTTCAACTTCTAGTTTTTTTAGTAATAATTTTTTTTCTGTGCCTTTCTCTACTCCATGCATGCCAGGTTACATATTAAAATACCCCCTAAGTCGATACTGCTTCAATTATAAATATAATTCTCACGCAAAAATAGAAGATAATGCAAACTCTATTTTTAAATCAATTTATGAACGCCTGCACATGCTTTTTTGTATTAAAATAAATAAAATACCTAATATTAATAAGTCAGTCTAATTTTTAAGACGTTCTAATAGGTTAAAAACCTCTTGAAAATCACAATTATACAGTGAGCCCTTCAATTGTGCTACTCTTGAATTTTAATGATAATGCAATATTTATAAGTCAGTATAGTTTTGAATAAGTGGATCTGCAAATGCTTTTTTACATTTAAAAAATAAAATACCTGGCATCCGCATGTCAGTCTAATTTTAATAAGACGTTCTAATAGGTTAAAAACCTCTTGAAAATCACAATAATACAGTGAGCCCTTCATTTGTGCTATTTTTGAATTTTAATATTATGATAGTGCGATATTTATAAATCAGTATAGTTTGGAATAAGAGGATCTGCAAATGCATTTTTGTATTAAAAAAATAAAATACCAGATATTAATAAGTCGATCTAATGCTAATAAAACGTTCTGATAGGTTAAAATCCTCTATTGCAAATCACAATCGTATAGTGCCTTCAATTATGCTATTCTTGAATTATAATGGTAATACGACAGCACAACTGAATAATAACACTATTGCTTAGGTGTTTCTGAATATGTCAAATCGAAAATATAATGTTTGTTGAAAATGCTCTTCATATATGAGCAAGTAATTTGATTGTATTTCATTGGTATATGGTGAGCCAGATTTTCTAATTCACACGAAAAGACGATCGTCAACTACACAATTACAACCAACCAATCCAGAGACAGGCAAGATAAGTCCCGTAATAAAGAGTTGACTTTTAAAAAAATTCAACAAGACGATAACCAGGAGTCAGATCAATAGTGTAATAATATATATGTATTCTATTGTACATAACCTATTAGATGAAAACATAATTACCATTTATTTGTTTTTCATTTCACTCTTAATATTGTTAATTATAACTTCATTCATATCAATTTGTGAGGCGAGCTTACCTTTCCTCCACACGTATTGGCTATCAGTATCCATCCGATGGCCCTGCAGAATTCATTATAACATGAGATTATTTGTCCACATCTTTAGTGCCAATGCCATTTTTGCTAAAGTTGAAATCCCAATTTTCAAATTGTATATTATATTATTATTCTTATATTATTATATTATTATTTATATTATTATATTAAGTTAAGTTTAGCCTTCATTAATTTGTGAATATAGATTAGCGAGATTTTTTTGGGAACCAAATACAGGATTTGTCTCAATTGAGTTGGCGTTTCCTCTGGTAGAATAAGAAAACTCGTTTATCAGACTGTACACGATGTCTTTGGCTGGTCGATTTTTAAGTTTGCTTTCTTTCAGGTATTCATTTTTTAAAAAGGAAGCTCTGTGTGTTTATACCTAATTAGCATCTTGGGTGCAGTAAAAATCCGGTTAAATTGAATATTTTAATTTTATAATGATTAATACAAATAAAAAAGATTGTCCAAATTACATTATAAGAGAGGGAAGGAAAATGATAATGAAAGTCTCCCAGAATCCAGTACAAACAGATTGAGTGGGCCATGTCTCCGCCTACCTCTATACAGTGTTTATCGACTTAGTCACATACCATTTAAGATGAATAATATTTCAATGTTTGCACTGGAATTGTAGTAAGACGCCAATATGTGGGTGGTTATCCTTCTATGCGCATACTTTGATCTAGATCATAGTATTAGTAGTTTTTAATCAAAAAATGTTATCATACGCGGCTGCAGTACTTAAGTAAGGAAAAAAGTTACATAAAACATTCAGAATACACACTGTGTTACGAAATAATCGTGTTGTTTAAACACTTAACTATCGGCTCAGCCCAATCATAAAGTATGTTGTCCAAAATTGCCATGGTAGCCAGCTTGTTAATGCTCGGCGAAGGGGCTATTGAAGTGCCACTCACCAGGGTAACAAATTTGGCAAGCAATAATGGCCATAGGATCAATAGGAATCTCTTTAAGGTCGACGAGTACGACAACTACGCTCCACGCAATGGCGTGGAACTTGGAGGTGGTACGGGTACAGTTCATCGCTCATATGTGGCTGAGGTAGGTGATTAAGAAATGTACCAGTAGGCTATCCATGCACACAGCTATTGTAAGAATAGTGTATATGCTCACTTTCCTTAATTTTCCCCATTTGTATTTATTTTGTTTTAAGTCGACGTTTGTACATTTTGCGTCCATTCATTATCAGTATAAGTACCTACAATATAATTAAATATAATATGCCGTTACTACAGAACTGTAAAGATTATTTTAGTAATCAATGCCAAGTTCTTACAATATCTACCATTGTACACAGATAATGATCGGCGGTCAGACTTATAAGCTACTTTGCGATACCGGCTCTAGCGATTTGTTGGTGGTAGGTGAGGACTGTGTCACTTATAATCGCGGGGCCACATGTGATCCACAAACTGCTCCCGCAGGGTATTGTACTGAGTACGGATCTAAAAAACAAAACACTGGAACTTATTTAGGCGAGCATAGTGGCAATTGCTATGGAACTCCTGGAATGATTACATTTGCCAAGTACGATCTATACAAAGCCGACATTACAATGGCAGGAGCCGAGGCTCATGAACAGTACCTCGGATATATTCATCAGCAAAGTGTAGGAATGTGGGGTGAAGGTGAAAACGCGGTAGATGGAATTATAGGTTTGGCATATGAACGTCTTTCTTCTATATACAAACTCACTAATGGAGCAGGTAAAACACTTATGTCTACAATTTCAAGCGAGAATGGTGTTCCAAATGCCTTCGCTATGTGCTTCGATCCTAGTGGTAAGGGAGGAAAGATGGTTATCGGTGGAGGAGAAATAGAAGGCATGCATTTCGCACCTCTCATTTTGAAGTCATGGTATACAGTCAGTATGTCTTCAATTTCTATCGATGGCAGACCTTTGCCATTCACACAAGGTAATTATTATTGCACTTGTCATTCTTTTATTTGCATATATATATATTGACATAATTGCATATTCATTCACTAATGAGAAATGGAAAAGCTGTGCACCATCTAACTCAGCAGACAAGACTAAGGTGCATTGGCATTTGTTTGTACTGATCCAGATAAGAAGGAGCTGAAGCAATATATAGATAGCTACACACGTGAAGACAACTTAAGCTTTTTTTTGCATTTGAATTGTTCAAGACTAATAATATATTACAAAGTTAACCTCATTTCTATTTACCTACCAACCTACAGGCTTAGAAACAATTGTGGACAGTGGTACTACTAATCTTGTTGTACCCGGGCAAATTCTTGAGGGTTTTGCTGCACGTCTCTGCCCACTCCTTAGACTATTCAAAGTGCAATGTGATTACAATCAACACGGCCGAGCAGTTGTTCCTCGAGATATTGCTGTAACTCCCGAGCAGGTATACACTCCTACTACCTTTCCCTATCCATATTTAGTAGATATTTTGTTTGGCTTTGGTTCTTCTCTCCTTTCCACTTCTATTTTACATTTACATCGTTACCCATATGTTGTACTTGTGTTTTAACTCTATTAACCATCTACTAACAAAAGTTTCCTATGTCATGTAAAGTCCCACTTAAGTGACAGTAACGTAAAATTTAATATATAAATATTGAGGTATAGGATCGCATTTATGTATGTTGTATGTGATATTTAGGATTTCGATATTGAGTAGCAAATGCTAACAAAGTATACTCTTCACCTTTCTCTCTATTCCTTTTTTCCGCCTCCATCATAAAATTTCATCACATTAATAACATAACAGCTCTCTACGCTGCCAGACATCACTATTAATTTGAACGGTGCTACATTAATTGTTTCTCCCCAGTCTTACTTCACGTATTGGGGTCAGCGCGACCCCCGTCAAAACATAAACTACTACATTTATGGAATTTCTCACAATGGATACTATCAGAGCCCACCTGACAGTGTGGCTGTAATTCTTGGTGACGTTGCCTTGATGGGCCATTGGGTATATTTTGATGCGGAGAAAGGTCGTGTTGGATTTTCTAATGTAGATCACTGCGATCATGAGTATTAAATCTAGCAGCCTCACAGCAGTTCAATATGCAACGCAAAGATCCGAAGGAAACCCTGCAGTGGCTCCATACTCGATGATAAGCATTTGAACTAGTGTGTTGTTGCCTGCGATCATGTTAATATGTGTTTAATGTTTTATTGTTCAGGCCGTTGTCTTTGAATGTTAATTGTGATCGTAACATAATCTAATTATTTGTTAGGATTTTCGATCAACGTCAACAATCTCATGAATCCCAAGGTCCTCACAACTCCACAGCGCTAAGGGCAAGAGAATCAAGCGCTATACATGATAACCTGGTATAGCACATTTTGTAGTTTTCTTTCCATATATATATATATCTATATTTATTTATTTATTTATTTATTATGACGACGTACATTTTTCTATATTCACCTTAAATAATAGGTAGGAGAATAGCACTGTAACGCATCATAATACTATCGTTGAATATGTGCCTGAACCACTCAGAAACATAAGATTACCGGCAATGTAGATATTATTGATGAGTATATATTTAACGCTCTTGTTTTTATTGTTTGTAAATGTATAAAACAAAACTAGCTGTGCTAGTATTCCTTACGGTTCTAGACATGTAAATGACTAGAATCAATATTGGAAATTAATAAACTAAATGTTCCATACCCATCTGATTAGAAACAAAACTATTTTATACAATTATACTTGGCCTAAAGACCTCAAGAAAAGTTAAATAATAATCTTAGGATATGTTCATCTAGACAGAACTTATATTTCAGGTATGACTGTAATCACCAATAAGGACAGAACTTCAGTGTCTGTTCACTTTACAGAAAGTCGCATGCAAGGGAACCCACATATTTGAACTGCAATGTCAACACTATTATTAACTAGAAAGCAGAGAAAACAGACTTAGAGACAAGCGAGATCCAAATTTCAGATAAGGAATTAGTCATCACTTATCACCAATAAAGTATTAATAGTAGACCAACTGCATCTCAATATTTTTTTTTCTAATTGGCTATTTACTAATGTGTATTTCCTCATTTTAATATATGCATCCGTTATACACAGAATAACAGATTTATTGCAGGACTCTTAACTTGGAAGGAATAAATGGTCCAGTTGACAAGCTGGCAACAGGCAGATCGTAAAATGATTACTCCAACATTAGTTGTTGTGATGAGGTTCTGATACAGATGAGATGATTCATTAATGTGGATTGACTGAATGTGCGCAATTGACCTAATTATGCTGACATTAGCTAAACAATTGCCCATATCAAGACACATACGTTGTACCGATTCAAGAATTAAGACTGAGTTACGATCAAGCAATCCTAATGGGCCTAACCGGTCTCATATGAACCACCTTAACCAAAAATGAATCTATACGACCGTTTCTGTTTGGGACTGAAATATGAAACAGAGCTGCATTGACATCCATGATAAACAAGCATCATAAAAAGGATCAAAGAAACGTAAAGTAATCATAAATATATGGATAATGACGTTCAAATCATTATAAACTGTACTTTGTGTTCCTTAAGACCTGTTAACAATATATTATATATATTCTCATTGATGGTTAGAGGGTACTTGGCCGGTATTTTATAACCAACATATTTTATTGTAATGTCTAGTTCTTTATTGGAAATTATTTATAATATCAGTTGTTCAGACCTTTCTGCTGTAGAGAATATTGAGAAGTGTTTAGTTATATTCAAAAGTAATTATAACTATCATATACAACCAGCCTTAGCACCTCTCACTGATGGTCATTCACACTTTATTATTATTACCGAAAATGCACTTCAACTTTTCAAGGCAGGAACCTAACCTTAATTTCTAGAAGAATACTTTAGATAGCTGAGGATAGAACCATAATACACCATCTTACATTGAATTTATCTCATCTTTCTATTGAAAGTGAATCAGAGCTAAGCAATGTCTTTATTACTAGCCCAGCAAGAGATATTTCTAGACAACACTGAATTGGAGTTCTCAAAAGTGTAGACTAGTCACCAGAACTACTGCAGATCCATGGAATATTTTTAATTTTTTAATTTTGATAATTGAATGTTTTTTGAAGGACCGAACTAGACAGTTATATTTATCCTTAGCCAAGATTCAGGCATTGTGTGCCTCTATTAACTATTAATAAAATAATAATATATATAAACCCCACACTTCATTATCTATTGAGAGTAATAACCGGTATGAAGCAACTTTTATTCCATTTGAATATATGTATGTTGCAATCATTATTTCTAATTAGTGAATCACGATTATAAGTGATCAAATTTCTCACTACAATCCCCAAATGCCAAGAGATGATAGAACAACAACTTAATTACTAGAAATACCAATAAATAGAAATAGAGTAGAAATAGTGCATCAATTTACAACTGATGAATTTGTGCCTGTATAAATCAGAAAAATTATAGAATATATAGCATATAAAAAGTTATGCTATATTGGATTTTTATTGCTTGACTTCTTTATGATTCTAAATTTGCAAGTATTATTAGAGACAAAGAGACCTCAATAAACTAAATGAGCAGGTTGCACTTGATCTAAAAGCATCAATATCATTCATCCTCAAACAATTAGAATTGCAAGACGAGTGCCGGCCCACATACATCCTAGCTACTCACACTTATATATACATGTATGCATGCAAATACATATTTATAATATTTTATACAGATTTTACATATACCCGTTTTTTATCTCCCCATTTAATCATTAATGTATCCATTGGCTCATTGCAATATCATAGTACAGTTCCATACTTAGAGATAGATACAGTGCTTATATTTGCACCTTCATATAGTTATCTATCTATCTATGGATACCATCATATCATCTGAGGTGTTGAATACATTATCTTTAATATATTTATATATGCTCATCATAATCAACTTAAACCTATATAGAACAAACCGTACCGCATAACGCCATATAAAGCTACCTAACACTACATATCACCAGTCATAGCAACTGTTTAAACATCCCATGTCAATGCTAGTAACAGGTTGTAGTAGGATGGCTGCATCTATTATTCCTCCATTGGATCTGA
>NAOQ01000009.1:52120-66038 GCA_002751075.1 Ichthyophonus hoferi
CTTCTTTCTGAACTGTCGCCAGCGAAACATGATCGTCAAGTAGCCAATGGAAATTCCCATGGATGTAATGAGATTGATTATCTTTTTAAATGGAAAGATAAGCATAAACTTTTTAACTATTTATTATATTAGCCATATTATATATCTATATATATATATATATATATATTATATTAGGAAGATATAGGAATTAACTTTAATGTGTTAATAGTTTTTAAGAAACAATTTATTTACAATTATTTTAAGTAACTAGAATAAAGGAGATACGGGAATTTTTTATTTTTTATTGAGTCTTATGAGCCCCTAAAAGGCAACCAATACAGAGAAAGGAAATAATAAACAATAACAAAGTCTATCTCCGAGAGTTACACCAAACATGTAATTCACAAGTGAACGGCAAAAACCAGATTTGCGTAAGTATATAGAACCTTTAAAATGCCTCCAGGAATCATTTTAATCTCTTCCAAGATGGTTCTAAGATGGGGCAACATTATGATTCAAATACGAATTCAAACAGGGATTTCCCGGTGCTATCTATCGGAAAGAATGTAGTTCACCAATAGGAGGGATTTTATAGCACAAACTATTGCGCACATTCATTGGTGAATGTTATAATGAGCGTACATTCATTGGTGGATGGTATAATGGTCGCCTTTGTTTGTAAGATTACACTTATAAAGCACCATATGATTGGACTCCAGGTTTATTCTCTATTACAATACCAACCTATCTGAAAGTTTTTAAACTAAGCTATCTTACCCTTTATTTTAGCGTAGATAGTTCAACTATAATAGTATTATATACTTCCATTTAGCAGCCTAGTTGTTAGTTTAAATTTTGTGTATTATGACCTCCTCTAAACCACTAACATATATATATTTTTCTTTACTATTTTTTCATATTTTACAATTTAACACGAGATATAAATCTTTAGATTATATTTGTTAATAAATTTTGTGTTTCATGCAGTGTTTATAGATTTATAATTTAGTATATATAGTCTGTACCATATAAATAGGAAGATAAGCGGCTACAATTGGTAAACATGCTGTTGAAATATAGTACTCTATCTATGGCAGGGTATCAGACAAGTGTTGTTCTACCGGAGCTCAAAGTGGCTTTTGACATGGGCGGTTTGCCTGCCAGGTCTGTCTTTTTATCTCTTATTATTCTTTATCTCTTCTTTCATATTTTCATATATATCTTGGCAAGTATCGTTATTTAAATTTTATCTACGTATCTTCTTCCTTCTCTCCTTAAATCATCACACGTAATATCTCTTCATAATTATTTCCATTTCCTTCCATACAAACATTTATTTCTTACCTATTTTTTGTTCTTGAATATGTCTCATTCAAAAACCAGGTGTATTGCTTTTAGAGTGAAACTTCAAAAATAATCAAAAGCATCTTTGATTATAGTAATGAGAGAGTATTGTACAGTCAAAGCAAGAAATAATATGAAGGAAGGACGGATGAACAAATAACAGAGTGCTAGAGAGGGAATGGATAGGAAGAAAAGAAAAGTGTGAACATTCACATGTTCTGATATGCTAGATTGTATTTTATTATATTGTATTTTATTATATTATTGTGTATAATGTTATATTATACTATATTATTGTATAGTGTAGTGTAGTGTATGGTATTATATCATAGCACGTGTTCAATCCTATATTATATACATATGCAAACTAAGACTAATCTATCTAGTCTATTATAAATAGCCCGTTTTGCAATAGCATAATATCTTTCTAAGAGATATTTATAAGTAAAATAAACTTTCCATCCCATTTTATCATGCCATGTTTTACCATTTGACCTCATTTTTCTTTTTATTTCCCTATTGCCCTGCCTTTATACATCTTTTTAACACATGATATATCCCTATACATGTTCTTTCTCACTCCAGGGCTCTGTCTGCCCAGCATATATTTATCACCCATTGCCATCTAGATCATATTGCTGCTATTCCTCAACATGCCTGTAAGTACTATACTGTATGCTAAGCGGGTGTTGTGCGTTTACTGTATTTTTTTTATTATGCTATATATATATAATTTTATATTAGTATTATCTTGTATTATATTATCTTTTGCTAGACTATATTGTATTATGCTTTCTTATACTGTATTTTATTCGATTTTTTCATAGTATTATATATATGTACATACCTATATATGTATCATCGTGCATGCATACTATCATGCTATATCATACCATATCATACTATCATAGATACACACCTACCTACTTAGCTACATATCTATCTACGCATCTACTTACATACATGCATACATACCTAACTACCTAACCACCTTCATACATACCTGTCTAGCTACCTATATATATCCCTGCCTACCTACTTACTTACCTTTATACATGCATAGCAAGGAGAATCATGCGAGGGCAGACCAAACCAGCTACCTACTTTCTACCCAATAAAGAGGCAGTAGTAATTATGCAAGGCATTATAAAGAACTATGTGGCTCTCTCCCAGGCGCCAATGCCATGTAATTTTAAAGTTCTGGGTGAGTGATTAATGGTTAACTTAGTCATTAAAATTAAAAGGACATATATCGGAGCCAATCGATGTGATTCACTCTCCAATCGGAATGATCTTTTATTGTATTTTATTACCTTTTTTAATATCTTTTTAAACTTCAATAATCGCATATGTGATTGGTCAATATAAATTAATATATATATAACATATATACACATATCTACATCATAAGATTATGTTTTCATATACCACTTATGCAATCGTACTACTATACACTCTACTATTGTACTATCCTGCCACCACCCTATCATTCTAACATACTAACACATTATCATACTGTCGCGTACCTCTATACATATACTTACTTACGCACAACAAATTCATTAAGCAGAACCCAACGAGAAATACTCTCTCCATCATGGCCGTTATGTGACTACTTTCCCTACTAAACATAGAGTAGCTAGTCAGGTGATTGCAATCCACATACTTCCTAGACAACGGATTATTGATATTAAAATTATTAATTTTAAACATGTATTCTGCTATATATATACCTTATGGAATAGAGTATAGTATATTGCCCAATTGTATACTCAAAATAATGGTTTACTGGAGTTTATAATAATATTTCCTGTATATACATATAGTAATTATCTATATAATACGTAATAGTATGCAATTAATCAGCTCAAAATGTTGTTTTTTAATCTTTTCTGAGATTGCTTTTTTAAAATATTTGCTTAATATTTTTTAAATTTTATACTCATTGGTTAATATCTTTTAATATTTTAACATGTCGCCACACCTATGAGCATTAATCATTGTCCTCGCACAAATTTATCATATAGCTACACTATATATCTATGCATATACATACTATTTTGCTTTCTTCCTGTTCTATTATCATACTGTCATACCCACACACATACATACTAACATGGTCATTCTCATCTTCGTATATATTACAATAACAGGGTTATATTATTTGGCAAAACATTAAAACCCTCAAACCAGAATTTATCGGGAAAACACAAAAAGAACTTGCTATTTTAAACAAACAAGGTAACTGGCTGTTACCAATTTTAAATTAGATTTTTATTCAATCTAGTGTATTTACTATCTAAAATTGTTTTTTAGATTCCTTCTCTTTAGCATTACTCTGAAATTTGACTAGAGTTTTTTCTTATCTTTGTACAAATCTACCTGTGATTATTTGGTTTTATTTTAAATTTTATGTTTTTTTATTGTTATAAAGTAAACCTATATATGCTATATTTTTTATACTTGTTATTATTATATATATAATTTTTCCATGTAAAGCATATGATATACAACCAATAGTATGGTTAATTTATAAATCTTTAATACGCTATAATACACATAAACCTATACTTTTTCATCTATTATAGTAGATCCGCCTATATATTTTACAATATTTTCTTGTTTAAAATGATGAATATCCAATCCTAGATCTTTCTTTTATATAACATATTTACATATATATTCATAGCAATTGGTAGATATGCTTGTTAATAGTTAAAAAATGATGCATCTTAAGATAGCAATACAGCTTACTTGGCCAATTATATAGGACTACTTGTATTAATTTTTATCCTAATATAATCAGTGCTAACCTTCTCTTTTTAATCTCCCAGCCAATTGCACACCTTCAAAGAGTAATTCTATTATATTTAGGAATAGTTTGAATAGCTATATTAAGTTGTATTTTTATGTTATTCAGTATATGTTTCCCCCCAGGATGTAAAATTCACGATGAAAGTGTTATCCCAGAGGTGGCTTATACAGGCGATACAACTATTGAGGTATAAATTAAAATTGAAATTAAAAAAATATTATCTTTTAACTTTTGTTGGTCAGTTTCTCCTATTTTACCTCAGCCTTTTTAAAATGATTATCTCGTTTATACAATCATACTTCATTTTCTTTATATATATGCCTATGCCATACTATACTATGCCATACCTTATATTATTTATTTATTTTCTTTCGTGTCACCTTGCTATCTCTCTATTCGTCTAACCGATATTTAAAATGTGATACAATTTATTGAGCTATTATGATTGATCATAAATCATATACAGGGATTGGAAAATTGCCTGGCAGCCCAACAAGCCAAGACTTTATTTATTGAAACAACCTATGTGGATGAAGCGAATCCACCCGAAAAGGTAGGCAGATATAGGTATATATATGGGGGCGTGGGTGTATGTATGTATGTATGGGTGCATGGTAATTCACACATGTATATATATCTATCTATTTATTTTGATTTTTCTACTGTCTAGAGAACCTCTATAAATATGCTATCATATTAAGTAAACTTTAATCTCTTTCTTTGTATACGATAGGATTGCACTGACTGGCTTACAATGGATCTATATAGGGTGGGTTATGTGTTATAAAATACATAGTTTTTAATACAAGCCTTCGGTTGGTCAGACTAAATATAGTATAATATAGGTTTAAATATAAGCATTACATTAATAAGATTAAAGCAAATTATTAAGAAGTATTTAATTTCTAACAACCATTGTATTGGTCAGGCCAAGAGACGAGGCCATATTCACCTCTTAGATATAGCTGCGATGGCGCCTAGATTGACCAATGAGAGAATAGTACTGATTCACTTTTCGGCCCGATACACGGCTGTCCAAATTCGGTAAATATGACTAAGGATCCTACCTACCCCTTATATACCATACCACTATACTTTATACCTTGTAGAATATTTTATAAACGGAGCTTTGAGGCACAAATATATGTATGTTTATGCCTATATATATTACTCTCAACTATTATTGCCGCTGTTATTACTACTAGTAGTAGTGATAGTTCTGTTTTGCCTGAGTTCTCCTTCTCATGTTCTATTCTCGTTGTTTAGATATATATACGCATGTGTATGTAGCTATGCTATCACATACATATTTACAAATACAAATGTACACATACATATATATATCTAACGTCCATTATATTCTTATACACACACACACGCACATAAGCGAATACTAGTGCACACTATATATATATAGTATCCCTTCCTACCAATGCCTAATAACATGACAATGCCTACTGTTTCCCAGACACATGGTCCAGACTGTCCTCCCTCCTGAACTGTTTTGTAGAGTGGAACTAGCCCTTGAAATACACGAGAATGACTATGAATGAAAGGGAATTAGGATATATATTTGGATATTCTGGCTCAGGCAGTAACTATCAATTAAACTAGAGTATAAATGATTTTCTTATTTATATTTTACTAGGTTACTTGGCTGTTATGGAACATATGATAGTATGATAGTATAATAAATTGTTAATTTTATATTTTATTTTGGCTTTTATGTTTTTTTTATATACCCGATCGATCACGAAGATTGATATTTTCTACTTTGTTTATAATCTATATAACATAATCTACCTACCACAATGTCATACAGAGATATAATCCAACTTAGGTCAAAATATATTTTAGAGTGTAACTGGCCCTAGATATACAGGATAATGACTATAAATGATAGGAAATGAGGGTAGATGTTTGTATATATGGGCTCAGGCTATACGGGCTCAGGCAGCCATCATCATTTAAAGCTATAGTATAAGTGAATTATTTATTTATATTATACCAGCTGATTTGATTGTTATAGATTATATAATAGTGCATTTTCACTTTATCTATTTATGGTGTATTTGTAGATTTTATTGGTTTAAAATGCTTTTTCTCATTAAAACTTCCGATCGGTCACTAAGATTAATTATTATCGTCCATTGATCCATTGATTCATGGGAATAATTTTTAATATTCTTAAAGTCAGGTCATTTGAGGTATTAATGCTATATGTAGGAAAACACAATTAATGGTTAACCCGTTTTAGGCTTGTTCCCGTCTCTCTTGGAAAATATTTTATATTTCATTAGCCAATAATCATGGATTATAACATCAATTTTCCAATTAATTATTGGAACGATATCTCGTTAACTTGTGAACATAGGTTTTCATTATAAATAATAATTAAACAGTTTATTAAATTAAAATAAGCAATAGAAATATCTGTTTATAATTCTTCTTTTATGTTGATCATAATATAAATTTATAATATATATTCTATTAGCTACTATTTAAACTGCATTTTTATAAATCTAAACTAATTATATTGAACGAAATTTGCCAATATAATTTATGCTTTTCGTATAAATTCAAAATAATAATGAATAAACGATTTAAAATATATCAGATATTAGTAATGTATAAATATCGAAAATTAACTAGATTTTCAATATTATTATTATTATTTCCTAAGGTTTTACCTATTTTTTGAGTCAATCACATACATTAAAATTACTACATCTTACAAATTCTAGCCGATCTACTAATTCTGACGCATAATTTCAGACCAATGAATTGAGATACCATTGTGTGCTCTTATCGAATAAAATCAGAAAGATACTGAGAAAATTAGCTGGCTCAGGTGCAATAATAGCAAAACATAATATAAGACAATTAATAATTTGCATCTTTCTATTTTTAATAAATACTATAAAAAAGATTTTTTTAGAATTATTTATTTAATTTGCATTTTAACCATTGATTATGAAAGGAATCTGGCCGGTTTATATTGGATTTCTAGTACAAATGATGTCACGCTATAATTAGCCTATTAATGTTATTGAAACGTTTAGCCAATTATAGGCAATGTATACCCGGCAATGATTGGTTATCTTATAAGTGGAATGCTATTGTATACTGCCAGCCAATTACCATCTAGTTTAGTTTTGAATATGTTTATGTTACCCTATGCAGATTCTTGTATATTAAGGTTTCTATAGCTATGTATGATTATAATTTCGCATGTATGAAATAGATTTATGACTCATGGTTGCATATATATATATACATCCATACAATTACACATATTATACACGTAAATCATTCTTTTTAAATTTTAGTTATTCTTTTTACTAGCAATTATTACACTCTATTATACTTCTATCAACCGGTTTTATTACACTACTATACTCCTATCAACTGGCTTTATTAGTCGTTTATTCGACAAAATATACGGAGTTATTAGAGAAAGAAGAGATTTCCTTACACATCATCAAAGTTTATACACTGGAATATAAACGCTTATAACGGCATGTTCTGATATTATTATAATACTGTGGAAGGATTGAATATGTTATTTTTAAAGCAGCTACAACGTCCTGCTATGTATGTGTTTAGTGTGTTTATTACTGTGATTGGGTTTGTATTTTTGATTGTCATGCTTTGCTCACTCTTACAATGTGGCTGTTGTTGTTAGGCTATATAAAAATATGACAAATAATCAAAGAGGTTATACACATATGCACAGGAATGTATGCTTATATATGTTATATTTTATACATGCGTTCGCTTGTGCTTATTAATGTATATGTAGATAGGTAGAGGGATCAGTAGACTAATACTTGTAGAGGGAGATCTATCTCATGTAAGCCAATATTATGAGTGCTTGGGGGATTCCAATTGCAGGGATTAGTATATTGTTCTGTGTTATATGTGTAAATACATTAATTAACAAAACTGGCATATACATAGTATGCACGGTTACCTATCTGTGCTATATTCATGTTATTGTTAGGGGGTATAAATAAATACGTAGCTTATATGCCGTATTATAGTAAGTACATATATGTCATGAAGCCATGTAGTATAATAGTAAGATAGTATAATAGTATGATAGTAGGTATGATATTCTATGTGATAGATTGGATGGACCCTTATAAGGTTAGAAAGTGAAAGATGGAGATGAGGAGTGAGTGTGTGAGGGGATATGTTTATAATATATACAGTTATATTACCTACACACATGCATATGTAGGTGCATTTGATTGTATGTCAATAGTCATATTTCTATTCTATATTTATTATAACATTGGCTATATATTAAAAATGCATACCCTCTCTTATTTCTTACCTATCATATTTTTTACTGTTTTTCTTGTCATCCCTTTCCTGTCTTTTTAATGTTTTGAATTAATACTAAGTATATATGTATATATGTTATATGTTTAGACAAGATTCTTATCTTTTCCATACATATCTCTCGATTCTATTTTTTTTCTCACTATCTGTTTCCTCTCTTTTTACACATATATACCATACCATTGCTATATATATATCTATCTATCTACTCCTACTTGATATCAGTCTCTTTTTCTTCAATATTCTTTTATATATATATATTTCCCATCTCTACATCTTTATATAATTTGTATATATTTTTTATTTTTATATATAGCTTCAAATTGGCCCATAGTATTTCTTCTTGTGCTATCCTCCTAATGTAAGTTTATCGCATAGAGGGAGATTGGCCAGGTGCAATCTAAGGAGTGTTTTAAAAGGTCAACATTTTAATACATTCAAGGTATTCACTAGGCCGTTACTAACCAGCGCTACGCGTAAGTTAGCCAATGTAATTGGGACAATTTAGTTTATTTTTTTTAAACTATATAATCTTTGAGTTTGATTGATGTATTTTATTATTGAATTATTTATTTTGTTTGACAGTAATATCAGGATATGGGTAGATTTAGTCCGTCATTTGTGGTAGTTTATATTATTATTACATTATGTTTTTGTTAAATTTATAAAATAATGCTAATAGTGTTGTGTTTCACGTGAGATACTTCAGGTAATGGATTTATAATTTTGAAGTTTTATATTTTGAAATGTTGATTGGTTATCTACCATTAAGATATATCGTTATATATATAGAAGCAAATTGAACTAGAATTACTAAGCTGAATAATCTAGCATATTCGTTGTATATGATACTTGGTGACTTCAGCCTTTATAGTTATTCACTCACTGTATTATAGTTATGCATACATATGTATATACATACATACATATATATTAAATTTATCATACTATCATATCTATATACTTACTTACCTAGCTACATACATACCTATCTACCTATATTATAGTCTCTATAGACTCTGTTATAGACCCCCTTCAGAATGAAGTTCCCCCACCCGACGTCACACCACTTCGTTATTACGATCGTCTAGTTCTCAAAGGCGATCTGAAAATGGACCAATACCAACGCTCTATTGTCAGTCATCTGGACGAAATGCATCAAAAGTTGGTGGATTATAAACCTAATCATCAAAAATCATTGGTTGAAGCATTTTCAAAGGTTAGGGGCGTGGTTCAATGTAATTTTATGAAAATTATAAATGATAGGAGAATATAATAAGTGGAGATATAGTTACACTAGAAATTTAGGCTATGTTATTATGTAGCAGTAAGCTAATGAATAATGGAGATTTTAGAATTTGGGGTAGGCTTTAAAGCAGATGCATGTAAATTCATCTTCCAATTATACTATTCTACTATATTTGTAATGGGTTGAAGTGTATAATTTAAGTTTAGCAAGGTTACATGGAATTGTCATTTCTATTGAAGAAAAGAGTATGAGTGATTGGTGGAGGAATATTTATTAAAGATATTTAGGCCATATGATTGGTTATATGATTGTAACACAGTAGGTAGATGAGTAATGTAAATGTGAGGATGTGGGGGTTTACTCTATTTTTTCAACAGATTTTTGGGGGTTACTTGTCCAAGAGTAATGAAGAGCCTAAGGGACTCTACCTTTTTGGTACTGTAGGTAAGGGAATAAAAATGTATGTGTATCTCTATATATATACTCTTAGATAGGAGGCTTTTTGATTATATATTTATGTATATAGAGTATATGTTTAGACATATATAAATAAATATATGTAAAACTATGTTATCGTGCTAATAACTATGATGTACGTATATATAAATGTGTATGTCTGAATATATTATATTTACTTATGTGTGTTTATTTATGTGTTGTTGTGTATAGCATATGTTTGGATATCTATACGTGTGTGTGCATAGAAGTATGCATTAGCAATAGACAATAATAATTCTGTTGACTATGTATGATTTAAAGTCAATAATAATACGAGAATCGAAGATCGAGAGAATAGTGATTGGGCTAAATGTATAAAGGCCATACCATAAGAGGTAAATATATCGCGCATACTAACAGGTGATGACCTATCAGGGACGGGGAAGACCATGCTGATGACATTATTCTATCACTGTGCGCCTATTCCTGAAGAGAAGAAGAAGAGGATTCACTTTCATGCCTTTATGCACGACTTTCATGCCCGTAGGTGATAGTGTAGAGAGAGAGAGAGTGTGTGTGTGTGTGTGGAAGAGAGAGAGGGAAAAAAAACACAGCAACATATATAAATAGATATAATGTTGCTGTCTGTCTTACATATACGTTCTACCTCTCTCTCTCTCTCTCTTGTTTTCCCTCTTCCTCTCCTTCTCTTTTCTTTTTTCTCTCTCCCTTTATCTATATCAATCTATATATATATATATATATATATATTTCTTTAATGTGTATATAACTATGTATACATATATATACTATAATGCTATCTTACATACTATTATACTACCATACTGTTACATTACAGGACTACTATATTATTATACACATATATACATACTATCTTACTATCATATAACCCAGCCCGTTTATCTGATATTAAATTTGATTATTCACTTATATAGCTTGGTTAATCAAACAGGTGTCCATAAATGGAGGCAAAAGACCCAAGGGAATAAGGGTCCTGCCGCTTCGCACGATCCTATTGGTCCAATTGCTAAGGATATCAGTCAGGATACTTGGCTGCTTTGCTTTGATGAATTACAGGTAGGGCATAGTGTCGGGTGGCAGTATAATATGTTGTGGTATGCTATGCTATAGCATGTGGTGGTATATTATAGTATAGTAGGTTATAGTATATTATAGTAGGTTATGGTATATTATGTTATACTATGTTATGCTGTGTTATGTCATGTTAAGTTATGTATATTACAAATGTAATATGTAATAGCACTACTATTTGTACCCAATCAAGCACTCCACAAATAAGTCCACCTATATGCATATAATGAATACAATTACCGTCTACCAATCACCTACTATATAATATATAGTAATTAATACCTAATAAAGGCAATATAATCCCTACCGATGACCTGTTTGTTTATCCTATAGATACAGCATAATGCAGACTAGGTAGTCCGAATTTCTTGTTATTGTTATAAACCCCCTCCCATTTAGCTGTAATTGTCTTATCTATCTAATTTACCTATATAAACCCCCTCTTCCCCAATTTACGTTTTCCTGTCAATTAGTTGCCTTTATTGGAAATATTATAAAATTCAACAACGCAATCATTTGCAGTATATCCTTCCTTTAAATTTTACTAAGTGAAGCCAGCCTGTCTTATCATCTTAACCTTTGGACCCCCTCTCCCTTTAAAATTTTTAATTTTCAGGTAACAGACATAGTAGATGCGATGATAGTTAAGCGTTTATTCACTGCTCTTTTTGACAACGGGGTCGTTGTCATAGCAACATCGAATCGCCATCCTAATGGTATGTTGTTATATCTATATATAGGCGAGATGATGTAATAGGATGATGGATATTTTACACACGTTTGGTTTTGTATGTTTTCCTAGTTGGGTTCAAAGATAGCTCGTCTGTTAAATGTATATTCATCTATATATGGGTTGATCTGGTGCTTATTTTACACATTCATCTGGCTGAGTATGGAAGATTATTATTTTTTTCTTGCATTTAATCTCATCTCTATTTTTCTTTCTCTCTACCTATGACTCTACCTCTCTCTCTCAACCTCTCTCTCTCTCTCTATCTATACCAGTACTAATCCCTATAATCGCTATCAACCATCCTGCTCGATGCCTATATATACCCTATAATATCAAGTACATATACCCTGTTCCAGCTCTTAATGTTCTTTTCTTTTTTTTCACCTCTGAAATTTTAAATTTTCATCAGAACTATACGAAGGGGGTCTACAAAGGGAGGGGTTTCTTCCCTTTATAAAACTAATTCAAGAGAAATGTACTGTTCTATCTCTTAATTCAGGGCTAGATTATCGTCGAAGGCGTGAGTGTTGCTGTGAATTTTAATTTTAATTTTTAAATATATTTTAATTTTTAAGTATGGTTTTTTATGTAATAAAGATGTACTGTTCTATCTCTTAACTCATGGCCGAATTATTGCTGAAACTGTGAGTATTTTGTTGATGTGAGTTTTAATTTTAATATTCATATTTAATTAGTGTTGGTATAAATTTTCATATGATTTTTTCCGTTTTCTGCTTTAAGTCTTGCTGGTTCATATTTGATGCTGGATAATTTTCTTTTTGTTTTAATATTATAAATTTGGTTTTTTTTTGCGTATTCATACTCCAACGAAAATGTCTCCTTCTTTATATAGATTTTAAAATAAGTCTGTACACAGTGATTGGTTGTTTATAAGATTTTCTTTTTTAAAGCAATCATACATATACTTTATGTCTATTAATAAACTAGTGATAATTCTATATTTAGAAACTACGTGGTTAGCTGGGTTATCAATCACTGGCTACTATGCAATCCAAATACAAAATTAGTTAGGAAGAAATATAAGGCGCTAACAAATGGTTGGTGGTCAGAGCAGATGCCACCTTGGCCCAACCATCCTATTTTAGGTAATTACATACCTTCCATTCCCAGTCTATCTTGTCATAGGCTTATTGCGTAATGGTCACGTGACATGCAATGATTGATTAAAAAATTTGACTATGGTGAATCATTGGCGGGATCAAAATAATTAGTGATCATATGGTATGTGGTGATTAGATGGTGTCATAATACGTCATCCCCGCTCTCCCATGCAGTCCAATCAATAAAAAGACTAATGGCCAATTACAAAGGCTCTTCAAAGAATTGACGGGTACACGTATTAGTGGTATGTGGACCCTTTTCTAGTATAGTAATATACTATTGTATATGATATATAGTATATAGTATATTTACTATGTTATATTATACATACTATGACATATGTTATGTTATATGGTATATAATACGTGTGTATTGTGTATTATTGTGTTATTATATTATTGTATGATTCTTATATTAAATATTAAATATCCACAGATACTATAATTTAGGTACACCATAAAACCTCCCTGCCAATCACTATAATTCATTACATTACCATAGGTCTTTATAATATATAGCCTATACGATCTACCAATAGTATCTCATTGATATCATTGATATATAGATGCCCGTACCAATGCCCTGGAGGTATACGAGAGGAAGGTAGTGATACCCAGATCAGTAGGGAGGGCGGCCTACTTTACATTTGAGGAGCTGTGTGTGCAGGTATGTGTGGGTTATACATTGGTATATGTATATGTATATGTATATGTATATGTATATGTATATGCATATGTATATGTACGTATCTATGTATGTATGTATGTATCTATGT